>JBBPMD010000140.1:0-46634 GCA_038090095.1 Zangia roseola
AAGATCCTTCCCGGCAGCTCGTTTATAAAGGCGCGTTGAATAAACGCGGAGGCTCCCAAGGAGATAGTGGGGATCTATTGGTGTATCTGTTTGACCATGCACTGTTAATGGTCAAGCAGAAGTCCAAGCATGAACAGTACAAAGTCTATCGCCGTGTAAATCCTCTCATCAATTCCCGTTTTCCCCTTTTAACGATCTATCAATTCTCGACTGTATAGCCGATCCCATTGGAGCTGCTCTACATTTCCGCCCCAATCAAGGAGCTCTCGAAGAAACCATTAAGCCGTGGCGCGCCTTATCCACCCCAAATTCCGATCAAGGTCGACGGCAAGGGTGACTTTTCTGTCACGTTTGTACACTTAGGGCGAAAGTTTTACCAAATAACACTATGGGCCAGCACTTTCGTGAGCCATCGGAAATGGGTGGAGACCATAGCAAAACAGCAGGAATCACTGAGGGAACGGAGTATGGCCTTTGATACGGCAACCGTTTCTGAAGGTTTCTTCTTGGGTACTAATCGGGTGAATTGTGCAGCCCCCTATTGTAAGCCCGCGTATGATCAGTTGGGAACGAGCTAATAGTTGTATAGCGAACGGGAGATGGATAGCCTTTGGAACAGATGATGGTGTCTACCTGTCGGACCTGAGGGAAGCGAACAGGGACCCTGTCAAGGTCTTGGCGTTGCTCGACGTCTCGCAGGTCGATATTCTCGAAGAATACCAACTTCTTATTGTGCTTTCCGGTATGTTTATCCTTGGCGTTATTTGTAACTCATACTCAGTTCACCCGTCATAGAGCGCCAAGTGATTACTTTTCCTTTGGAAGCCCTTGATCCCATGGACCCGATGGCCGGCCTGAAGCGTGCAAAACGCATATCCTCGCATACAACGTTTTTCAAAGCTGGTGTCTGCCTCGGAAAAACCCTTGTCTGCGTTGTGAAGTCAAGTCCCCTTTCCAGCACAATCAAGACCCTGGAACCTATTGATCAAAATGTGCGCGGACGGAGTAAACCGACGTTCCGGAAGCTTCTGCAAGGAGGGAATGACACCCTAAAACTTTTCAGAGTATGATTCAATCTGCCTCCTTCGTCTGATGGCTGACGGGCAAGCTAGGAGTTTTATATTCCTGTTGAATCCAGTTCGATACATTTCTTGAAGACGCGACTTTGTGTGGGTTGCTCAAAGGGCTTTGAGATTGTCGACCTGGAGAGTTTGGACACCCAAAGCTTATTGGATCCGGCTGATGCATCACTTGACTTCGTCAGGAAACGGGAAAACTTGCGTCCGATGGCCATCTATCGGATTGATAACGAATTTCTACTATGCTATGACGGTGAGAACAAGAACTAGGAGAGCCATGACTGGTACTTACTGCCGTCGAAGAATTTGCATTTTATGTCAACAGGAGCGGTTGGCGGTCGCGGCCAAATTTCATGGTTCATTGGGAAGGATCGCCAACAGGTTTCGGTACGTACGAGAAGCTTGCAAGATTCATTCTTCTCACTCGTCGTCGCTTAGCCATGAGGTATCCGTATGCCTTGGCGTTTGAGCCTACGTTCGTGGAGATTCGGCATGTTGAAACGGGTGTCATCTCTCAAGTCATCCAAGGAAACAACCTTCGCCTATTGTTCGCAGATACCCCACCATCGGGGACGTCAACGGCAAACCCACAACACAACTCATATTATGCCGCGCAACCATACCAACCAAACCCATATCACCCTTCGGCTATGTATGGACGCCAGTCGTTGCCTGGATATGGTCCGCCTGTGGCAGGGTATGGTCAATACCCTAGATACACCCATGCTGGTCGGGATGAGATCTTGATGGTGTCTGACGACCGTGTGTTGACGCTGCGGCTCACTGGCAACAATGGATAGGCCGGTTCTGAATGATCGACGAGGAGACGGCTGATTGTGTTCTACTCCGAGTCTCAGATCGCGTTCCCCACTGGACTGGGGTCGATGTGGGCTCGGTGAATGTATAGTTAGATCGTACATCTGTTGTGATTTTTCTCCTTGTCTGTCGTACTACGAATAGCAATGTTGGCGTAGTCCGGCTTGCACCCTAGTAATACTAGTAATTTTGCTGTGCGAGCGCTGGTTCGGGGCGGTTGTTCGATCGGAGTATAATGCATGAGATGAATATACCACTCTCCGGCTGTCCACTCGCCCTACTCAGTTGAAACGTTGACTTGCGGAGTCAATCAGTGCCAGGCCTCGATCGAACTTCGACTCCTGACTCCATGTTGAATCAAAGCCCCACTCTCAAGTTCAGAATTAGCCCGGGGAACCGATCCAGGTCAAAACTGCAGGTGAATCTCTGAATATCGGCAGCTACTATGATCTTCTACTACCTCATTCACCACCGAAATGGTACAACGAAAGGACTCCGAAGAGGCTTTTACCACCGAAAATTGCCCCGGCGAGTCAGCGGTCGCCCTTAATTTGACCCTCAATTTTACTTGTACATGGGAGGTGCCCTCAACCGCCGTTCTGCCCCTCTGAGGTCCTTCTCCCGATGGGCTACCACTGGCACTTCTCAATGCTATGGTCCAACTCATTCACCATTCCTACTGTCGCATGAATCCTTTCTGATGCTATGGTGTAAGGCTACCCCATTGATATGCACAACTAGGCCACACATGCGCATGAGCTCCAAAGGTGAGTGTCAGTGCGAGATCATTGCACAAGATGCAATAGTTTCCTGGTGCACATTGGACGGCTCGGCATCGAAAAGAAGGCGCCAAGTCGGAGTGGTGCAGACTTCGAAGGGCATGGTCCACTGGCACCCAACCCCTACGGCGCCATAGTATACGAAAGATCCTTCCGCCAAGCCCCGCAACACATTGTTATCGGGAACCTCCCGACGAAGAAGACTCTTTTGATTGTTACAGCATCATATCCGAAATGTAATAGTACTGATATATTGGTTTTGCGCTCAGCCATGGTTCTATCAATCCTGTAACTGTTGCTCAGATTCTGCAACGCGTTTTGCAAGGTGTTCTTCAGGCCTTTCCTCCTTGACGTTTTCTCTCCACGCTATGTTACTATCATAGGCTCCTCTTGCGCTCAAGGAGTTGGAAAAGGGCCCCGTTGCCGATCCCACAAGTACTAGTACCGTGGTCACGAGGGGCGGCGTCGAAGCCTGATCACGGTCGTGCATCTCCACTGGCAAAATTAGCTTGAGGAAACGATCACACCGTAAGTCGTAATATACCTGGTGCTTCGATGAAGTACTTCAAGTATGTAGGTACCGGTATATCGGCGCGTCCTCCACCCTCTTTTTCTTCGGTCTCACTGACCATACTACCACTGTGATCACCAGTTCACCAATGCACCAGGTCAGCGTCACATTGTCAGAATGGTGGGTACTATTCTCGCGGACGAAACGCTGGGCGTGTATTCACCCCCTGAGAGCAAGCAGCCACGGCCCGCGGTAAATCCACAAGTTCTCGACGGCGCAAAGTCTGAGCTACAACTTGAAGTAATCACACAGTCATCTCCGGAGTATTGGCTTCCGAGACTTTTACGGGGGGTCGTGAATTAGTTTTTAGAATTGGGAGAGACTTGCCATATCAAGTAAGAGGTCAAAGATTGCCAAGGCTGGTTCAAACACTCACACCCACTAGCTATTTAATTCCTTGGAAAACTTATCCTCCATGTGAAGCTAGCTCCAGATTTCTGGGACTCCTGATTTCAAAGTCGGGGAGTGGAGAATAGGTTTAATCTATCAATGGTCGAGTTTCACCGGCCTTCGTGGCGCTCGTCCGATCACAGTAGAAGTCGAAGGTCAGCTGGTCAACATGAAACATACCCACAACTACTCAATGGGACCGGAGTTCATTCTTCATGCGGCATAGTCTTTGACTCTTGGAACTAAGTCGGAGAGAACCTGAAACTCGACCTTCGTCGCGCTCGTCCGATCACAGTAGAAGTCGAAGGTCAGCTGGTCAACATGTAACATACCCACAACTACTCAAATGGCACCGGAGTTCATTCTTCATGTGGGGTAGTCCTCGACTCCCGAACTAAGTCGGAAAGAACCTGTAATGCACCCTGTTTCACTCGGCTCCCTCTGGGCTTTGTCCTTCACACTACTTTCAAAAATAAAAGCTTTGGAGTCATCTGACCCCTTTCTTGAAACACTGCGGGGCCTCTGGATGCGGCCAAGATTAAACCCCGCTTTTGGCTTGTCGTTCTACGGGTATATAAACCCTCTGGACCCCCATCGAGTCTCCATCGAGTCTCCCCACAGCGACTTGAATAACCATGGTTCATCCACAAGAAGTTGATGTCATCGTCTGCGGGTGAGAGTGCCATGCAATATGTCTTTCTCGTCGTCTCTCTCAGGTTGATTTGCAATTGTAGTGGTGGCCCTGCGGGCAGTGTGGTTGCTGGACGGCTCGCGTACGCTGACTCCAACCTGAAGGTCATGCTCATCGAAGGTCAAATCATATGCTAGGAGATAGTACCCGTATTTATCACTTGTTCGATAGGAGGAGCCAACAACCGCGATGATCCTTGGGTTTACAGACCCGGTATCTACGTCAAGAATATGCAACAGGACGGCATGTAAGCGGGCACGGTCGTTCTTAATGCTGATGAAATCTGAACAACTACCGCAGAAATGACAAGGCCACCTTCTATGTTGACTCCGAGCCTTCTCCATACCTGAGGGGAAGGCAGAGCATCGTCCCGTATGTTCTGTCGTTGTATGTCCGAGTCGAACTGTGGAATTGACGTCTGCTGTAGATGCGCTAACATTCTAGGTGAGATATTTACTGGTTTGATATGGGTCGTGGTGTACGGCTCATGCCTTTCATACACTCTCCACAGGTGGAGGCAGTAGGTCAGTATCCATATTCCATCGGTTGACATTTCCATTGAATAATCTTTCTTAGCATCAACTTCCAGGTACGATTGAAATTCCACGAGTTTTTTTGATATGAGTAAATGATTTACTCTTCCCAGATGTACACAAGAGTGAGTCGCTTCGTCAATTTATACATTTGGAGCCCTAACACTGTTCGCAGGCTTCTGCTTCTGACTGGGGTGGGTCACTATGAGTATTGTCTATTTACTACAGCAATGTAACTGTTCACATGCAGGCGACTTCAAAGCCCCTGGTTGGACTGCTAAAGGTTAGTTCGTCGTGCCGCATTCTGGATAATAATTAACCAGCCTCCTAGATCTCCTCCCACTCATGAAGCGGGTATGCTTACTTGGATAAGCGTGGACGCAGATCTTTGTTGACCCACGCCACTTTCTAGCTCGAGAACTACCAGAAGCCAGTCAACAATGATACCCACGGATACGATGGTCCAATTGCTATTAGTAACGGTGGTCAAGTTACTCCGCTCGCCCAAGATTTCCTGCGTGCCGCGCACGCCATCGGCGTTCCCTTCAGTGGTAAGTGCCAAGCTATTAGCCAACTATATTCTCTGTCTTACCAACTCTTAATAGATGATCTTCAAGGTGATGAATGGTCTCACACGATCAAGGTCTGATACTGACATAAACAGATCTTAATACTGCTCATGCTGCTGAGATCTGGGCCAAGTACATCAACCGACACACTGGCCGTCGCAGCGATGCTGCCACAGGTGAGGCTAGCTTGCCCTCTCCACTCAATGTATGCTAGAGATATTCGATAGCATACGTACACAGCGTTATGGACGTCCAGTCTAACCTTTATCTGCGAACCAACGCCCGCGTCTCGCGTGTTATTTTCGAAGGTACCAAGGCCGTCGGAGTTGCCTACGTACCCTCGAGGAACCGTGCCAACAATGCTGAGGTCCAAGAGACGATTGTAAGAGTTCTCTCTAAATCCCACGCGATTGATTTCTGAATTCGTTGGTAGGTCCGAGCCCGCAGGTGCGTCGTTCTGAGCGCTGGCACTCTCGGAACACCCCAGGTGTGTCCAAACCAATGCAAATAGACGGGTGTCTCATGCGATTGTATTCTTAGATCCTCGAGCGCTCTGGCGTCGGTTCAGCAAACTTGTTGAAGCAGCTCAAGATCAATGTAGTGAGCGACCTTCCTGGAGTTGGGTAAGTAATATACGACGCGCATAAATTCTGAGACAATATGCGACGAACAGAGAGGAATACCAGGACCACTACACGACATTGTCGCGTAAGGATTTTCCTGACGGCCTTGATGTACATACTGATAATCAAATAGTCTTCCGTGTCTCTAATGAGACCACTACCCTCGATGATTTCTTACGTGGTGACGAGAAGACGCAGAAGGAGGTAATGCAAATATCTGTTGAGTTGCACTACGCACGCTGACGTGTCATCTAGCTCTTTGCCGAATGGGAGGTTAGTCCTGAGAAGGCACGCTTGTCCTCCAACGCCATCGACGCCGGGTTCAAGGTTGGTTATTGGCTGTGTCTGTTTAGGCAACTAAACTAATCATTTTTGACGTAGATTCGCCCCACTGAGGAAGAACTCAAAGAAATGGGCCCCGAGTTCAATGCCCTATGGGACAAGTACTTCAAGGACAAACCTGACAAGCCTGTCATGTGAGTTTGAAGTTCCTTAGATGGTCCATTGTTTTGATCGCCAGGGCACAGGTTCGGATCGATTGTTTCTGGAGGTTTGTTTGCCTCAAGTTCTCCCCTGAGTCGACTTTAACCCATTCCCTCTACTACGGCAGCCTATGCTGATCACTCGCTGCTCCCTCCTGGGAAGTACATGACGATGTAAGTGTGATAGACGAGTTTCCCAGAACTCGGCATCTGAACATTCGCTACGCAGGTTCCAATACCTGGTATGATCTACGCATTCAAGTAATTGCTGATAACTCATCTAGCCGTTCCAAGGAATACCCGGCTAGTCGGGGAAAGGCAAGTGCATACCATGCACGTGGTTTTGGGTTCTCAACGCTATCGTCCGACAGATCCACATCTCATCTCCTAATCCATACAGCGAGCCTTACTTCGACAGCGGTTTCATGAACAACAAGGCCGATTTTGCTCCCATCCGTTGGAGTTACAAGAAGACTCGGGAAGTTGCTCGTCGCATGGATGGTAGGCACGATAGATTGTCATTTCAGAGCTGTCCTTGATACAATACAGCCTTCCGTGGCGAGCTTACCTCGCACCACCCCCACTTCCACCCTGCTTCCCCAGCAGCGGCCAAAGACATCGACATCAAGACCGCTAAGAGCTTGATGCCCAACGGTTTCACCGTGGGTATCCACATGGGCACATGGCACAAACCCGGCGAACCATACGATCCTCACAAAGTTCACGACGACATCAAATACTCGAAAGAGGATGACGAGGCTATCGACAACTGGATTGCCGGTGTGTTCGAATCTCTGTTGATCTTTAACACATTATTCACCATGGTGGATACCACTAGATCATGTCGAGACTACCTGGCACAGTCTAGGCACTTGCGGTAAGCGTTTGCTTCTTTACAACTTGCATCAGAATTCATCCATTGTACAGCTTTGAAGCCTCGCGAAGAAGGTGGCGTCGTCGACCCGCGCCTGAATGTCCATGGTGAGCCATGCCACGAGACACCATCGAAAGCTCTGATCCTTATTTTCTCGCGCTCCAGGAACCCAGAACTTGAAGTGCATCGACTTAAGTATCTGCCCAGTACGTTCGCTGCGTCTTCAAGTTTATTGCAGAAAACCTTCCTTACATCCGTGAATAGGACAACCTCGGCACGAACACATATTCCTCTGCCCTGTTGGTTGGCGAGAAGGGGGCTGATCTCCTTTGCGAGGAACTCGGTGTGTACCTGCCCGTAAGGAACGCATCGCATTCTGATAATAAACCCATTGTCACCAGGTATTAAAGTCAAGACGCCGCACGCGCCTGTTCCACATGCACCCATCCCGAAGGGTGTTCCTGCTACGCAGCAAGTTCGTTGAGTGTAGGCGAAATAGGGGTTGAATAATGTTATTCCACGTGACTGCTAAGGTGTAAATGAGATTATGTAAAATAAAATGAATTTTTTGTCTGTCTTGACCATGCTGCCTCGTCACGTCCGAAGTTTCCTCGCCGCTCAACGCGTCCGTTCATTCCACCGTCAGATCCCCGCGACTCCATTTGCGCCTCCGTTCCGGATATACTCCCCATCCCGCTCGTTCCATGCCTCCTCGTCTTCCCGCAATGAACCTCCCAAATCGCCCTTTCAGACTTTTGTCGAAGTCTTGCGCGAAGAACTCCGCAAGAATAGGGAGCTTCAAGAAAATGTCAAGCAGCTTCAGGGTGACGTTGACAAGTTCCAGGATTCCGAAGCTATGAAACGCGCCAGGGATGTCTACGAGCGTGCGAGGGTGCTTGTTCCCGCTCTTATGCCCGCATTTTTCTCCTGCTCAATGTCTGTCCTTCTAGCTGACATCGAGTATCAAAGAAAATCCCCGTCTGAGAGCGGCTGCAGAAGAGCTCAAAAAGACTGGTGTCAAGGTTGGTGATGCCGTCTCTGAGGCCCTCAGAACAATGGAGGAGAGTGAGATCATGCGTGCAGTACGTCGATTCATAGTCTTCCTATTTTTCATCACTTTACCGCCACCTGCTTAGATTTCTCGCGCTACTACATCTCTCTCCAATACCATCGCTCACACGACCGAGCCTATCCGCAATACGGCTGCTTACAAGACTCTAGCAGAGACGCTGGTTGATGCGCTTGATGATTCTGGCTCTGCCAAACATGCTGGCTTTGAGGAAAAGGAAGCTCGCAGACTGCGACGGCAAAAGCGTCTTGCAAAAGCCGGACTTTCGGAACGACGAGTCGCCACTGAGGATCCGGAGTAAGCACAGCTCACTCACTCGGGCTCTCATCACCTCTTATGATGCTTTCCTAGAGCCGGCCAAGCACTTGTTTTCGTGAAACCCACGGCGAGACAGGAAGCATGGGAGAATTTCAAGACAACCAATCCTGCCATGCAACGATTATCGGCGCTACATTCTGCTTACCAAGAGTCGGAATCTCCTCTGGTCACTCCAATACGCGCCGTGACGTCAACGATCGGTTCTTGGTTTGAAGAGAATGAAGTAGCCCAAGTGACGCGCATGATAAGGGCCCTTGATCCAGCCTTTTCTCGCGAAGCATTTGAGAGAGAGCTGAGGGAATATATCGTCCCTGAAGTTGTCGATGCGTACTTGTCTGCTGACCGGGAATCATTGATGAGATGGTGTTCTGAAGCTGTAAGCATATTGAGGGTCAAAGCAAGATTGTTGGAGTGTTAACATTGTGAGCAGACGTATAATGTCCTGTGGGCAACGATGGAGCAATACCTACGTCAAGGACTCATCAGTGACAGCAAAGTTCTCGATATACGACAGGTAGATGTAGGTATTTACCTTCCTTCCAAGAAGCTGTTACTGACTTGAAATCAAGGTATCGGATGGGAAAATCCTCGAGAATACCATCCCAGTCTTCGTCGTCACGTTTTCTACTCAGGAAGTATTATTGTTCAGAAATGCTGTTTCTCGAGATGTTGTAATCGGGGCTGAGAACCGCGTAGAACAGTGCACCTATGCAGCTGTGATCACGCGGGTAGCGGAAGAGATGTCCGACGAGATTACCGGTGGATGGAAAGTCATTGAGGTAATGTCTTTCGCGTTCGTCTAGAAGCTGTAATCTCATTGTTTGAATGCCACAGATGGCGCGCAGATCTGCAAGAGCATACCTGTAGCCGCCGCCGCCCTAGACATGTATTTTTCGTCTCAGGCAGGCCCACGGCACCCATTCTCATACATTATGTGTTACACGACCAAGTACTCACCGCTCATCATCACCACAGACATATCTTATCACTCTGATTATAGATAGCATACCATCACTATTGATTGATGTCCACCTACAGTCTGGCCTGATAATAATCTGGACTCGTGTGCATTACGACTTTCATGCGCTCCCTAGTATATGTACCACATTCTGAGACGACTCAATGTGCATGCACCATATACGCGGAATAGAATGAACCGAGGCCCTGGTATGTCCGCCAAGCAAGACATACCGCTGATACGCAAAACCCCAGACGTTTCAACGACCCTCCAAATGTGATCATCGAATTTATCTGGAAATAGGGACGGGGTTCCCTATTCTTGGAAGCTCTCCATTCTACCGTCTTCAGTCAGGTGTTAATGACCAATAAGTGATTATATATCACTTCTTACAGGGGTTAGCCACAAGGGTAAGCGACTTTTTTATGAAGTCATGCACTGCATATTGGCAACAGTCAAATTGTCTGGTTGCTGAATGTCAATGTTGAAGTCAAAACGCGATGAACATTACTGGCGAGTCAGTCTTCATCACTTAAGCCAAATAGGTAATTCGGAAATGTTATCGGACACGTTTGTACAATTCCATTCCACGACGGAGGATACATGAATGTGTAGGAGGGAGGCACACTGTTCAGTCGCACAGGTCCACTGCCGTTCCAACGGAGACTTTGATGCGCTTCGTCATTGGGTCGGAATTGCCCTCGGCTTTGCGTTTCAGGTTGGCCTCTGTATGAGCGGTAGCAAGCGTGGCAAGGTTCTGAGTAGATTCTTGAGTTTGCGAGTCGAGTTCTAGCGTTTCGTTTGATATGCCCTTCTGCGCCGAACTGTCGTGAGGTTTCGCATGGGCGTCCCTGCTTGGAAGGTTCAATCCAACTGAACGGAGTTGAACATCCAGAATACCTACATGTTTCCTTCCGCGAGACAAGGTCCAGCGATCTTAAATACAGAGAATGTCACCCTACCGAATGAGATGAATCGAGATACTGACTCCATTTGCTAAACCCAAAAGACGTTTCTCAGCCTCCGGGTCTGCTTTGAAATAGTCGAGATACGCCTGGGTTCTCTTCGACGACTTCAGAAATACATATTTCGTTCTGTGCAGTTCCTTTTGTGCTTTCTTCCCCTTCTTTCTGGATGTTTTGTTGCCTTTCTTTCCATCAGCCCTAATGGAACCTAGGTCGTCGCATATCGCATTTTCTGTGACGATGAATCCTATCAAGTGGTAAGTCAGGCAGGTGCTTCAGTTACGTAGGAGAAATCATGTTTAACCCTCATCCTCTAGCCTCGCAAGCAGCTGGCTGACCACCGTAGTAGCACAACCTGAAGAGAGCAGTGAGTAGCCGAACTCGATCAAGAGGCATACAAACCGATTTGTTCTCTAAACTGTTGCACAGTGGCGGGTCTATGAATTTCGAATATCTTGATCGCACGTCTGAGAAATCCAGTATAAATAGCAAAATATTAGAGGCATAGATCCAAGCACCTGAATAACGCGAGATCCTTAAACCGATCGACGATGTCAGAATGCGTCTTTTGAGCTATGATATCCCATTCAGGGGACCGCCGCAGGCGGCAATCAAAGCATATGAACTGTGAGGGAAGACGCTCGTCTTGCAGATCATGGTACCTGCACGTTGTCCAATCGATGGCCGATAGTTGACATGGACGACAAGACTCACCCCATGCACCTGCGGAACCGAGATGAAGGTATGAGTCAGCGCTACATGCTCCACAAATCAAGCAGACATCTGACCAAATGTGATGCCACCTCTTACAACCGCCTTCACAAAGAATCAAGGAAGTATCGATCTGAATGGTCAAGCGTTACTGCTGCGCAGTGCAGTCCGATCGAGAAGCTTGACTAACCTTCGTGCCACAATGACAATCAACACGATTATCATCTTCTTCCATTGTGATTTCAGGGATCCGGTCAGGACCAGCAGAAGAGACGGACACGGAAACCACGCATCCCGCCTTTGATCGAATCCGATTTCTCTCGTTATTTCGGAGCTTTTCCTGGAGGACGCCAGTATCGATTTGCTGGGTTGAAATAAGCGAACTGGAAGAATCACGAATGTCCGATGGGGGTAGCGAGGGGAGGCATGGCAAACTTGACAATGGGGATTGCATATCAATCTCTTGAGTTGCAGGAATCACTTGTGTTTCTCCTATTCCTCGAGAAGCGATCTATTTTGACCGAATTGACCGTTTCCATCTTGGAGATCATGCGAGAACTCACGAGATATCCGACGTGCGTGGGCGTCAGGTCTGGATGACCCCCGTATTCAACTACACTGTTAGGGTTAACTTGATCTTCTTGCACCGGAATGGGTAGTATTGTCCCTTCGTCTCCTCGGATACCAATAGGAACCATAGCGCCATTGGCGTTGCACCTGGCTAAAACGATGCCTTCGTCAGTAACCTCTTCACCTACAGCGTCCTCGTCTGCGTCTGCATCCCACACCACATTTCTGTTCAATGCGTCTTTCTTCTGAAGCTCTGCGTCCTCCACCCGGAGTCGAGCCTCTTCGACAGGGGTTAGCTTTTGCGGACAACGAGCCGCGAGCCCGGTAAAGGGGGCATTGTTATCCTCGGTGGACGACGGAAGAAAAGATGACACGGAAACGACCTTCATGCTCACACTGGAAATCCATTTGACGGATAGCGAGACCATTGTCAAGTGCGAGACGTACCCGTGCCAGCCAGTTTCAAGCTTGCCTATCCTTGTGTTCTCCGGTACTTCAGCTGCCCTATGAGTTGTAAAGAACCATTTATTCGAGTGGACATCACCAGCTCGGAAGTGCGGGGGTTGATAATCATCGGGCGTGTTGTCGTTGAAAAAGAGTTTGAAGTTCCCGTACCGACATTCTAGGAACGTTACCATAAGGATTCGGGACACTCACCGAAGACTCACTTGGTAACGTTTCCATTTGTTGTATAGCGGTGACCAAGGTTTTGATCATCAACTGAAATCATAGAGTTTGAGCTTGAAGAACGCTTCAAGGCAACAAATACATACCTTAAGACTGCGTTTTACGTCACCGAGAGTGGGTAGCTTTCCTTGCTTGAGCGCGTCAACCACAGGATCCCTATCTATGCCATGTAGCGACATTTTTGATAATTGATCTCCCAAAGACATGATGGGCACCACGATGTCAGTACCAGCCGCTTTGTAGTACTGCATCGTTATCAGTCTGGTATGGGTAGGAGCAAAAGTGTCCGCTGTACCTGGAAATTGAACGTGTATGCCTCTACGATGCTGTGAGGTATCCGTAAGTTAGGTCACAACTAACCAGGATAAACAGGTGCTACTTGTTGGGATCTTTGCTGTCCTATTTGGATACCTTGAAACAATTGCACATTTGGGGAGCATAACCAACTTACCAAGTATACGGCAAAAATGAAGCGGCGAAGGTACTGTTTCTCGATAGCGTCAAATATACCCTTTTCCTGGCAAAACATACAGTATATGCGTCTTAAATGGTCTATATGCGTACCAGATAGTCTAAAATCCGGTCACCCTCGTTGGTGAAACCACGTTTTAGACTCATGATGGTCACGCCGCTGACGGTCGGTCTGGTCCTATTATCAAAGGACCCGGCTGCAGACAGGTGATCTACGGAGTGGTTGTGAAATTGGTTCCTTGCCAATGAACATCTCTGTTCTTACATTCGGAAAAGTTCTCGTAAGGTAACAGACCCCTACAGACCATGTAAGTCAGTGAGCAAAGAAGCCATCAGCTAAGTACCTCAGGTATGCAATGCAGCCTAATCCAGCCTTCAGAAGGGTTTCGACATATTGCAAACTTGTAGTCTTGCTGAGTATCTGACGAAAGGTCAGTTGCGCTGGGAAGTTGATCTCTCTAGACTATACCTGGGTTTCATTATTAGTCGCTGTTGCTTGAGCTTGCATTGTGTTCGGGAGGTTGTACGAAAGAGTTCGTTGAAATGGAGATGAAGGTCGAGCACAAGAGAGGTAGATAAGATCTGGCTCGATGCAGATCTATGTACTGAAATACATGCGCAAACAAAAGCCACACACTAGTGTTACAGTCGCAAGGACCACGACTGACTATGAATATGATATGGTAATTTACTTATTGGTTCTGAGCACCATCTCTTCCAAGCTGATGGCCCGGTACTCTTCGCCTTCCGGAGCCCACACCGCATCATCCTGAACGTAAACCAACACTCCCCCCTTACCACTCGGCCCCGACACCCTGAATAATGGCATCCGCGATGTTTCGTGTGCACGCCCAGTTGGCATAAATAGTAGATTATGCTCCGCGGCATATTCTTCAACGATGGATCGGAAGGTAATTTCGTGCGTGCGGGAGGGAAGAGCGGTGCTTTTGGTGGATCCCTTGCCGATCCCAGCAACGGTGGCCAGCTCCGCCTTGGCATCGGGACGTCTCAACTTCGTGGGTGCATCGCCACCGAGTTCGATCGCTTCATTCATCAACTGCAACCCCCTCGTGAATCCCTTTTGAACACCCTTCAGAGCCAAAACGTCCTCCGCGAAAATGCCTTTCCAAAACGCGTACCACTGGGCGACCTCTTCGAAACTGACGCGTGCCTGAATAAGCCAGATATACAGGACATCGAGCCATTTGGGGAAAAATTCGGCCTCCAAAAGTTGACTCATGACCGAACCTCGGAGGAGGGAAGACCAAGGAAGGACGACCTCAGTGAGTGGCCGCATCTCTTGCGCGCGCGGATTGACACGAAACTCCTCGCGAAGGTGGGAAGCTAGTTTTGGAACAACATATTTCAGTAAGAGGTTATCCCATTCAGCACCCGCAAAGACATCCCGCCAAACAGCAAGGTCTGCGGGAAGTCCATCGATTACCACCCAGGCGCGCAGCATAGATTTCACCTTCCTACGTGCGTCGTCAAGGACAGTGTCGACACGTAGACCAAGATGGGGGAGCCAAGGGAAGACAAGTGACTGAAGGGAGGCGGTACTACGCTTGGGATTCCATTCCGAGACGGCTTTAGCTAGCTTTGGGAGGATGAGTTGATCGAGCATATTGTCGCGTACGAAAGGAGGAAGGAATAAAGCCCAGGTTTCGTACAGCTTGATCGCGGGTGAAGAATCGTAGGGATCCCACTCATTGTTAATGCTCGTGCGCACTTTAGGAAGCCAGACATTCCAGAGAAGGGATTCGAAAGGTGTCATAGGTTGCTCGATGATGGGCTGCGGGACGGCAGCCCCAGCTCCATACAAGCTAACCTTGGTTTGAGAGAATTCCTCGACGGGACTAAGTTTGAGAGCCTGCTTCCAAGTGCGGAACGTAGAAACGAGCACAGATGGATTGAGAAGAGGATTCCACAGTGTTACCATGCGTCGAACGACGGGGGTAATGGCAGCGACGACTATTTCATCTAACCGATACTTGTCAAATTCTGTGGGGAACTGGAGGAGCTTGGAGAAAAGCGGTGAGAAGTCATCCAGAGTGGCTTCATACACCGAAGCGAGTTCTCGGGACTTGGTATTAATCTCGCTCACTACGAGAGAAAGTTCCTGAAGTCGTGAAATCACTATTCGAGTGGGAGATCATCAGGCTTTTGCGCAATGAGATAGAACTATGGAGAGACATACACTCTGTTTCGGTCGCAACCTTCCTCTGTAGTCGAGCATCCTCCTCAGCAATAAAGCGTTTACGGTCTTCGAGGGCTTTAGCTTCGCGTGCAAGACCGTCAAGATCTGTTTTGCAGGCGTTCGTGACAAGTCGTAAATTGTGTCGAATTTCCGGTAATCGAGTTGAGTCCGTCGACGGTGTCCATGATGCCATCGAAACCTCCGCCAGTGAAGACAGTTCGCGCGGCTAGAAATACGCACGTTAGTAAAGGGCGGAATCGAGACATTCGGGATTTACCTCTCGTCCAGTTGCATCAATGATTGATCCAACACTTGGAGCTGACGGTTCTTGTCCAGCTTCTGCAACGATCTGTTCGTACGTCTTGTGCTCAACTCTGGTCTTGACTTTCCTTGGCTGTTTCCACGCCTGTGATCGATTCTCCTTTGCCTCCTTAGCTCTCTTGGCAATAGGTGCTAACTCTTCATCATCGCTAACAATCTCGCCCCTCCTCCGAGCTTCCAACTTGGATTGTTCCGTTTTTTCCTTGAAACCCTTGTAGGCAATACCCGCATTCTTCGGCCGCAGCTTGCTCTCGATGGGGATGATGATACCTTCTCCCTCTGCACCGAGACCAGTACCGGTCTTCCAGCCCATCTTGGCAAGCATTTGCGCACCCAGGGACCCTCCAATTTTATGGAAGTGCACTTGTTCATGAGCGGGAAGGGGAGTACTGCGTTTCGAACTGGGACCGGACGAAGATTCACTGCGAACGAACGCACGTTGTGCCCGCGACGCAGCGCCAAAAGCAGTGGGCAGACCAGAGAGAGCGGAAGCGCCAATGCCTGCTCTCCTCGGTGCAGGGGCAACGATCGGCGGCTCTGGTTCATTTACTTCTTCATCCGGTGCCTCGCCCATCGAACTCTCCGAAGTTCCTCTCTCGCCATCTGACTCGTTGACCTCCTCGTCTGCCACTTCCTCGTCCGATTCGGCCGCCTCGTCTTCTACCGCAACTTCCGTCTCTACATCCTCCGTATCATTCTTCAACTCGACCTTGTCTCCTGATACGAACGCAGGGGCCTTTGTCCAGTCGGTTTTCTTTTGCTTTGCACCACCTTTCCGACCATATCCTTCCTCATCACTGTCGTCCCCAAACACGCCGTAGATTGCACCTTCTTTCTCGTCTTTACGCCTTCGTTTGTGCCGGTAGGGATCCTCGAAAAGCGCGCGCTCGCCTCTCGCGTCCGGATCATTGTCGTTTAGATGGAATTCGGCTTCCGAGCCCTCAGAAGCGCCTGAGTCGGAGTCACCATCGTCCAGGAATTGGCGTTTCCTGCGACCCATGATCGACAATGGTGGTGATGAAGAATGTGGTCCAAGGGGACCGTACCAAGTGGGACCTTGTTCCGCGTTCCCAGAAAGTGTGTCTAGGCGCGCGAGGACTCACCGTGTGACCGTGCTGTTTGCAAAAATCGGGTTTCCAGACAAGCCCTCTTAGAGTCACCGTCTGAATAGGAGGGTCCTGGCCTCGATGTTGCGAGAGTGCGAGAACGCTGAATAACTTGAAGTGTAGGGTGTACCAACATCGGCTTATGTAATCCAACCCGGGAGGAAAATCGACGAGACAAAGAAAATACAATATGCTACGGTATTACACATGCAGGGATCAATAAATCTATGCAGAGTACTCCAATTTGGCTGAATGAGAATGACAAATAAATCATACGATGAAAGGAGAGTGATTGAAAGTGACATACTCTCGTGTTTCTTGGCGTCACTGACCTTGCGTGCAGCTTTGGTAAGATCTTCTTGGACAACGTACTCCCTGGTGCAATCGTGATGAGCCAACGAAGAGCATAAGCGGAGGGACCTACCGATCATCGCGAATGGCAAACATCCCTGCTTCCGTAACGACATTCCGCAAATCAGCTCCATTGAAAGCGTCTGTAAGCTATACCGATGTCATTATCTGCAAGTGGACCCATAGCACACAAGTGAAACAAACCTTGACTATAGCCTCGTAATCGATTTCACCACTCTTGTTCACCGGCTGAGCGTGGATCTTCAAAATTTCCAACCGCGCTTGTTCATTGGGAAGTGGAATTTCGATCTTTCGATCCAGACGGCCGGGTCGCAAGAGGGCAGGATCCAGGGTATCTGGCCGATTCGTCGCCATGATGAGTTTCGTCCGTCCCAGAGAGTCAAATCCATCCATTTGATTAAGCAACTTGACGATGTCCATTGATATCAGTATTTCTGGCTGCACTGCACAGTGCAGATGCTCTCACCTCCATGAGAGTCCTCTGGATTTCTCTATCAGCGCTTGTACCCTCCGAGAACCTCCTACCTCCAATGGCATCTATCTCGTCCATGAAGATAACGCAAGGCTCGTGATCTCTAGCATATCCAAACATCTCGCGAACAACTCGAGCTGATTCACCGATATACTTGTCAACGATGGCAGATGAGACGACTTTCAGGAAGTTGGTTTGGAGGGTAGCTGCCACCGCTCGAGCCAAAAGGGTTTTTCCCGTCCCTGGAGGACCGTAGAGAAGTACTCCCTTGGGTGGCTTGATACCCACACGAACAAAGAGCTCAGGACTTAGGAGAGGGAGCTCGATAACCTGATGTTGTGCGTTAATAACGAACCATCAAGGACACGTGAAGGACAAGAACACACCTCGCGCAACTCGCGGACTTGTTCACCCAGACCACCAATACCCGCAAACGACGCTCCTCCTGGATCTTCCAAGCTCATTTTGTAAACGAGAGGGTCAACCTCCCGTGGAAGAATACGCATGATGGTAAGGGTCGTCATGTCCAGAGATACACGTGTCCCGGACTTGAGCTTTACTGCTGATAAAGCCGGACGGTAAGAAACAACATAGCGAGGTCCAGAAGAGGCCTTGACAATGACTAGGGAAGCAGTGGGCGGACGTCAGGATCATGAACATGTACAAAGATAGTCTTACATCTCTCGTCATCAAGCTGCTTCATGACTTCACCGATAATTTGGCCGACCGACTGGACAGCTTTGATGTCATTCTCGGTCTGGGCGAAATCCTTCTCTAATGACTTCAAAGAGAATCGCACTATAGTCAATTGTAGGTCAGCCTAAATGTCACTGATGTAGGTAACATGTACCGACGGTTCTTCAAGCTTTGGCTGATGTTGTCATGTGTTCGCATTTTCTGGAAAGAATGTCAGGAGTCACTATGGAGCGTGTAGCAAGACCCAAGAGACAGTGCGTACCTCACGGTAGCTCTTGAGAGCATCTTTTCTTCGTTGGTCCATTGCACCAGACGATGTTGATGCTTGTGCGTCCATGATGGTGACGAGAGAGACACGGACACGAACGCGAACACGGGAATCGGAGGACGCGTCATTGCAATTCTACTTGGGTAATCAATTCGGCAAACATATCGGCTGATCCCTCTCGAAAAAACACTGGCCTGGTGGTCTAGTAGTATGATTCCTTGTTAGGGTTTCCTGAATCGAGGAGGTCCCGGGTTCAATTCCCGGCCAGGCCCCACATTTTTTTCGTCAGCATTTTTAGCCTTGTTCAGCAACAATATTCCACCAAACGAAACATACATCCGATTAGAATTAGTCTAGGATATATACAAGTACGGTAGCCTCGGCGACTGACGGAAGTTGAGGAAAAACCAGATAACGTCCATCCTTGAAACAATCAAAGTAACAACGAGCAACGCGACACTGTCACAGGACGACGGATCATAAAAAAGACCTATCAGAAATGGAAAAACCCCTTCTTCTTTTTCTTCTTCTCATTGTCCGCTGCGCCGATTCCTGTGCTGTTGACTGACGTCGAACTGGCAGCATATGACGAACTTGGACTAGGTTTGGAGAGCTTCCCGCCGCGGGTTGACAAACCAGAATCCTTAGGTACAGCAAGTGTCGGGCGTTGCGGGGGAACCGGGTCAGCAACAAAGTATTTCTGGTCATAGTATTCCTGGTAGGACTGATGGGCAGAATTCATAGAGACACCGTTAGGCGCTGTACGAGAGCCAACACCACCGAGTTCCAGAACTTTGAGATCGTCAACAAATTGTCGAGGAGTGACCGTATGCGTTGATCCTGGTCATTCAAGACTGCACTCAGTAAAATGGGATGGCACATCCATGCGTCGCGCGCACCAATGTAGATATCTTTGTTAAGTGACCCGCCAAGCGCGTAACATTCTCGGATCTCCGAGTATGTCATCCCACCGGCCATGAATACGATCACCCGCTGGCGATTATCGACTGGGGCATTTGGTCGTGCTGCTTTGTGCCAACTTGGCTTCGCACTCCGAAGAGAGGATGTGTGTGTCGGGGTAACTGGAACCTTGCTAGCAGCGGTTGTGGCGGATGGTGCGTCTTTGACATAGGGAAAGAGAGATACATCCAGTTTGTTGTTCACATGATCCTGGGCAAAGATGATGAAGAGGGCAAAGAATCGTAGCAGACTAATACGTACTTCGATGACCGTGCGGAGGAGCGGCTTATATCGAGATAGATCATACTCTTCCTCTTGAGATGATTTCTGTTTCAACTTCTTCTTCGTGTCTTTATCTGCAGGTCCCTGAAATACGCGCTGCGTCAGCAAGGGCTGATGGACGGCTCACGACGTTATGACTCACTCTAGTTATCCGCACTCCGAGATGCGCCAACGCATTAATGGCATCTTGATCCGTCATGCCGAGCCGAGCATGTTGATACAGCCGTCGACGATCTTCGTCTGGAACGCCATCCCGATACATAATATAGAGAGCAACCATGCGAACCTTGTTAGCGTTTCTAGGAACAGAAAAAGAACGTTGACTAGGCGGAACCAATCGGGACGAAATTCAGAACTTTACATGATTTCCCGACTATCCAGGAGGGGGACCATTTCCTCAACCAATGTCTTCGGAGATTTCCCTTCAGCAGTCATTCCGGTCGCACAGCACTGAACAGAAAAATTTAAAACAGGAGAAAAGGCGAAGAGGACGACGCACTTGTTCCACGTTAGCGATTTGTGAAAGGTTATCTTTTTCAAAGGTGTTCATGGATTCTTGGGCCATGTTAAGATGCAATGAGAACTATTGCGACGTCAGCGATCCGTGCAACTCGTCATCGAGAAGATACCCACCTTTTCCCGTTGCTCTTGGTATTGAGGTAAGTTTGCCAACATATCCTTCATGTCGTTCAGACTGGCGGCTCCCTCTCTGCGACAGCGTCGGCAACAGCAAACGCATGTATTCGAAGTTGAACTTACCCCTTGAACCCAGCATTTTCTTCCATGAATTTATTAAAGTCTTCCATGAGCTTATCGATAGCCTCTCGCATGTGCATGTGTCTCACAGTCGCCCATACTGTATCCGTCTCTGAAATAATGGCTGCTTTATCTTCATACGCCCCAATAGAAGACTGAAACTTATAACTGAAAACACATGTCAGATCAACGAATCGGACTACGGACAAGAACGTACGTGTATTTTGTCCCATCTTCTATTTGTAGCAGGTCGTTACACATAGCCTGATATGTAAACTCGTGAATCAAGGGCGCGACGACATCCATTGAGCGATCAGTGATGATAAGGGTGCCCCTCGGTCGGGGCGGGTCTGAAGGTTTCTGATTCGGATGCAGATGAGAACTACGTTAAACGAAGTAGCGACACGATGGGCACTCACAGGGAAATCAGGGTTGGTACGCTTATGATCGTCCAAATTTCGCTGCACCATGAACGCCAACAATTTGGTTACAAATTCCGTGTCTGCAGACTCGTATGCACGCGCGGCGTCACCTCGGGCTAAATTGGTCCGCCATCGATTGCTTCCTTCGGATGGGGGAGGTGCACGAGTCTGCGAATGGGGTTGGAGCGGTCCCAGCGGGAGATGGTGGGAAGGGAGATAGTATCGAATATAAGGAAATTCGTTGAGGGTGATGCATATATTTGATACCTAGTGTTTCAGCTAAGCGGGCGAATGGAACAAGAGGCACTTGAATCGCACCGTCTTGCTCACGAACAGAAGCTCTTCCTCCAAGCGCGATCGAGACGCCTTGAACGCAGCTTCATTTCGTGGCGGACTGTACATGTTGAAGAAAAGACCTGGGGAGTTGAGAGAGAATGTTTGTGCTTCCGTCGCTGGAAATGGAGACGCCTGATAAGCACGGAAGCTGAAGAACCTGACCGGAATGCACTGCTCACCCCAAAAGTTCAAAAAGAGCTCCTGCAGGCCGCGCAGGAAGGGCTCAGCGGGAGATGATGTCAGACGTTGAAATAAGGGTTCAGGGAGACCTGGTACGACTCTTGGAACATATACAACGCTCCAAGGTACACGCACACGCACCTTCAATGAAAAAGAGATGAGCACCGAGGTACTGCTGCTGATCGGCGGAGAAGTCCTTGATGATCCTCTCGACATTCTGCGTTGTAGGCATTATGATATACACAGCCTCGAATTGCTGAGGTTCTCTGTGGTTCGAGATCGATTCGATGACTGGGCACAGAGTATCAGAAGGTCAGAGACATCAAGCAAGATAAGAAGCTCGGTACGAGTGACATTCTCTTCCAAAATATCAAACTGTTTGAGCACAGACCCCAGCAGTTTCTGGGAGAAGTCGTCTACGACAAGGATCTTCCATCGACCTTGTGGGTTGACAGATCTGATTGCTTGGAGAAACTCTGGATAGCACGCCGTAAGTTGGTGTAGACGAGGTAAGGGAGATCTTGGCAACCGTACTTGTGCGGACGATGGCGACGAGCGAGGACATGTCAGCTGGTGCGAGTCCGGATCAACCAAGACGGAGTAAGAAGAACTTGTATGTACAGGTGTCAGGTACTGGACGACAACCCAACTCGGCGATCACCGTTACGATCGTTCCAAGGAAAATCACTCCGAACAAGCAAACCCTCAAGGCCATTCGAATCAACATCCGATCTTAGACTTGACTGGAAATTGCGTCAGAAAATTGTCAGCTAGCTCGGATACAGGGTAAAGAACTAAAGCAGTAGTGGAATCAAAAGCAAGAAAATAAAACATCCTCCATCCTGAAAACCGGATGATCTGTCCGTGGCCAAAGCTATAAACAGTCGCGTCGCGGTCTAGGAATTAGTCGGGTGGTAAAAGCTAACTGTAGATACTATGAGTCCTGTCACAGTAGCGAAATGGTAAACGCCAGTGATGCGATAGCAGCCGTCAGAGACATAGCAGCGTTCAACGCAGCGTCGCCTGTCTTCGATCCACTACCACTTCCGTCACTAGAACTACCACCAACAGAGGTATTCGCGTAGGGGAATGTCGTATTTTGGTTACTCTCACGGTAAAGGTTAGTGGCAGGGATCCCGTTGCAGTTTCCAATAGAATCAAACTACAAGACTACGTCAATTGAACGACGAAACATGAATGAAGGAACTTACGGTCAGTTTAGGATTGAAGCTTTCAGCAGCGGGAAGGGTATAACCGATAGCAAGGTCGACTGTTTGCGGATATAAGTCATGTTCCAGAACCACAAAACCAGTGTCCAGCGTCGTCGCATTATTGAGGATATTCTGGAAAGTGCTAAATGATTGTGGACCGGTTGCGGTACCACCGGCAACTTTCCAATCTGTATCGGCAGTCAGCATAAGCAGGACCATAGATAAAAGTCGACTTTACCATTGGTATCAAACGCAACACCAGAAGGAGTACGGGTCCAGATAACGGGAACCATCCCCATAGCCAAACAAATGGCGCGAACTCGATCATCAATATCACCATAAGGGGGACGCATCAAAGTCGGGGTAACACCAAGGACCTGCTTGATGGCTTTGCGAGTGTAGCCCAATTCGGCGACGATTTGCTCGGTAGTAAGGGAAGTAAGGGGCTGAGCTCAAGTAAATAGTTGTTGTACAAGAAGCCACAAAGAAGACGGAACCTTGTGAGACCAGGTATGAACAGCGATCTCGTGGCCAGCCATGTACTCTTCGACAAGTACAGTAGGACGTTCGATGACACGCGACCCGACAACAAAGAATGTAGACTTGAGATTCTTCGAGGCCAGATAATTGAGTAGTTCCCTAAAATACGAGTAAGGTCGATATATATGCTATGTGGGAACTGACTCACTGGGCTAGATGATGAAACATAAAAATAATAGAGACAGGGGTCAGTGAAACGCGAACAAGCTTGACTTGGAAGGGAAAAAGATACAGACTGTAAAAAGCGGGACCATCGTCAAAGCTTACTCCCCACGTCATCTTGGTTGGGCATGCGGTGATATCGGTGACGCGAGTAGTACCGCCACATGTCCACCAGCCACGGCTTGTAGCGTTCGCGGCAGCACCAGGGTCACCAGTGCACGTTCCATCTTTGGTAGGATTGATGTTAGGAATGTCGAACCCATCTAGCTCGGTCATCCACTGAGCGACATCCGTGGTATCTAGTGAGAAAGAAGATTAAATTCACGCGACAAGGGGCAAAAGGAGCGCCAGTACGTACTGGTAGGGGCAATCTTGTCCTGGGGCGGCCACTGACTCGGACTGAAAGCGACTATGGCGTGTGAGGAGGCGGATGGGGAGAGAGGAGTGAACTTACATGGAGTTGGCAGCACTGGGGCACCGGAAATGGGGGGAGTAGCGCCAGCAGGATAAGTAGCAGATACAGGGAGAGTGGAAGGGGTGGCCATTCCGGAGGTAATCTGGCTCAGAGGGGGTATGGTAGTTCCAACGGGGGTGGTAGGGACTGGAGAATTGGAGGTGGAATTGGCGGTCATTGAGCCAGAGCCAGAGGAGGAGCCGGAGGACGCGGATGAGGATGAGTATGTGGATGAGGCGGAAGCGGATGTTATGGAGGCCGAAGGCGGAGACTGTCTCTTTGCGAGACGGGCATGGCGGTCATTGGCGCTGACAGCTGCGAGGAAGGCAAAAAGAGCGACAAGGGCGTTGAGGTGCATGACAACGAGCGAGACGAAAAAACGAGCGGACGAACACGAAGAGACGTTAGAAACCAATTATTATTATTATTATTATCCCTTATATCAGACAAATTACTTCAACCTTGTCCACTTTCCCCATTTTGGAAATTAAATACATACATGTGACGAATTCGGCCCGCCCGGCAACAAGAATGATGGCTTCTGTTCCGCAGCTCACGGTCAATAGTCTATTGTCCCGGGTCCATTCCAGCAGGTCATAGACTCGTAGACTGCATCTGAATCCTCTGTCCATCCAAACACGCCTATAGTATCTCTGAAACAGCACTCGTATCAGAACGTCACGCGCAACTGCACCATAGTAACAACTGTCTGATAGCGCAGAAGCACTTCCGCGGGTTCTCCACTCAGCAGTTTCGTAATTAATTTCCGTAAGCATCTCACGCCAGCTGGCTCTCGTCCGCGTTCAGAATAAGAACCGTGAAAAATCTGATGATCTCAACAAAGCTCGAAGCAGAGACCGCTGTCAACCATATCATCAGTTGCCGTGCCTGATATGTCTGTCCTGTCTCACCCTCGTTGACTGTGTGCACTCCCGCAAGTGGCGCACCCGCAACTGCCCCCTCCGTGTGTCCGTATCGGAAGATATGCGGCGTCAGCTTCCAGTAGAATTTCGTGTCTGCCAATAGCGGCCATCAGCGTGCGCAGCCCCTCTAACACCTCACCGGCACCCACCAGTATTGCCCGACATCAGTCCGGGGCTTACGATGATGTGATCATCCCCGGAGATTCTCCTGTGAGAATTGTAGGCAGCTTTGATACTTCCCGATAGCACTCTGTAGGGTGCTGCGTCTTCATCAGTTGGTGAAATCGGTGCAGGCTCGAGCCCACTTTCAAACGCAACAGAAAGGGTCAGTGTGCCGTGAACTGGCGCGTTTGTATCCTCGTTCATATCAACATTGAATGCGGTGTACGATAAGTTACGCTCCTGTGCAAGCGGCTGGAGCAACATGGCATCCCGATCCCTTGTAGCAGCAACGGAACTATTCAACAAGAGATTAGCACGTGTCCAAAGTATTCGACAAACTCCCTCACCTTTCGACAGAGATACGGTGGTTGACGACCGCATAGGCGCGTTCCGGAAGTGCATTGATTTTCACTCCCCCGTGAACGAGATCAATCGCTTGAGTTGTACCCACGAGACTTTTCAGCATCGCATCTTTGAAGAGTTCCCTCTCCGCGGAAAGTAAAGCTTTGTCAGAATACTCAGAGTTAATAATATCCGCCCTCAGTGAGCTAGGCAGTTCAGGAGTGTGTCGCGCCAGGCACTGGACGTTCTTGTGCATTGGCGAACCACGGGCCTGAAGAATGTTCATCCTGACATTCAGACAACATGTGACAAAACTCTGACCAGATGGACTTCAAAGGGATTTTTTTCTATGGCAACAAGGAACTCTGAGAGTAAGCCGATGCTCTATGGACAGTAGTCAGTACAGCAAGCAATCGATTGTCCGGTACTAACCGTATGAGGGGGAGGTAAGCTAGAGTGTCCGCCTTGCGTAGCGACTTCGATCATGACATCAATTGAACCTTTCTCTGCGATCCCAGGAGTAGCAATGATTCGCCCATACTGTTCGCCATAGCCAGCTACAGCGGTGCTTTAGCAGTCTAGCATTTCCTGTCATTATTGTCTTACCGCCCTCGTCAACCAACATAGCATAACCATTTTCGCCAAACATATCCAGCAACTCTGATACCAAGGTTTGGGCGCCCTAAACGATATCAACCTTGAGCCAGACGCGCATTGGTTCACCTTACATATGTTCCGCCGCTCTCTTCGTCGAACCCCGAGGCGAGTACCACCGTTCGAGTTGGTTGATATCCATTTGCCAACATAGTCTCCATCGCTGATCTGTTGTGCTCAACAACTCCGACTGGAATAATATATAAAGGAACCTTACAATATGCCAATCAACCCACTCTTGTCGTCTGAGGCACCCCGTCCCCAGATCAGATTGCCTGCGCACCATGTCTTATGAAAAAGGCTGCAGAGATTGTTGATGACAAACCATCGAAGTGACCCGAGAATGGAGGGTGAGTCCAATCATCGTATGTCGTGGGTTCCACGGGTACGACATCTGGAAAAAGATTATGCTGAAACAAACCAGAATGAAGACGAAACTCATACAGACCTTGGTGCCCGGCTAAGAGTAGGGGTTTCAGAGTAGTGTCTGATCCTTTCCACAGGTAGATCAATCCATGCGTGTTGACCTTGGTCAATTCGAGAGTCGAATGTCTATTGCAAACGCGTCAATGATACAATCGAAGACGGACGCACGGCACGCAACACGTACACCAGAGGAAACGACTTTGCGAGATAATCATGAAACGAAACAAACTTCTCCCAACGTGGGTCAACCCCCACTGGATCCATTTGGTCATACGATTCGGTGCTTTAGATCGTTGACACATGAGCTACGTCTATTACCACAACCCGCCCACGAAGTTCCCGACTCACGGAATTTGAATAGCTCCTGAGAGCCAATCCACTGCTTTTGTTCGGAACGCCTCGGTTCCATAGAGTTCGGTTAACGTTTCCCATAACGCATTGTTCTTTACTGGGATCAGCTCAGGCGCCTGGGGACATAAATCGCCGTTAACAGGGACCGAAGATGCGCTCTGCAGGCAGTGGGAGAGCTGCTTGTGGGCGAATCTCCCGAACAACGTGATGGCGAGCGCTGCTAGCGCAATAAGGGCTGTCTTTGCAATTTTCGAGGTAGCGCCAGGCGTCGTCTGCCTCGGTAAGAGACCTGGGAGCTCTCCGGGGAGCTTGCCTTGTGAAACAGACATGATGGATGGTGAATAAGACAAGTGGGATCGTCTAGCCGAGTAGCAGGGAAATATAGCGGGCGCGGGAGAAGGCTTTCCGTGTTATCAGCCTGATGGGGTTCTCCATGTGGGAAGACACAGTTCCCAGACCAGCGTGATATGCAGCTGCTCACCCCGGGCCGACGTCGTAGTACATGTGGATGAGGTCCACATCTGACTCCTTCTAGCTACTACGCGCCTACTAGAGCACAACCTCAAGGCTGTAATCATCAATCTCATGGGGAACGTTGTCTCGTTTCTGTTCGGTTCGATGTTTTCACAGACACGATGTTTCGACCACGGTGACGGACATTGATGATCGATAGTACTCGGAGTCGTAGTTCGTCCTGCCAGTGGTACCGTAGTCGATTCCGTTCCAATGACACCGCGTCGTTTTCACGCCGTTCCGATCGTTCGTTCAGGTGGCGGTGCCCCTCGACCCGGACGCGCACCGCCACCGTAAATTTCTCGAACTAGGTATGTCTCCGTACTCTCCTCTTGCGATGTATCGCGTCCCATGCACTCAATTGCCCTATGCACCTAATTATATGTTTAATATATAGATCACAAGCTGACTCTTGGATCGACAGAGTCAGGCGGGTGGCAGCGTTGATTAGACCACATTCTCTGC
This sequence comes from Zangia roseola, assembly GCA_038090095.1. Classification (NCBI taxonomy): domain Eukaryota; kingdom Fungi; phylum Basidiomycota; class Agaricomycetes; order Boletales; family Boletaceae; genus Zangia; species Zangia roseola. The sequence continues at coordinate 27,728 of JBBPMD010000140.1, forward strand.
AATCCTCAGAGCACTTCGATAGCGAGTAAGGCAAATTATCCAGATGAGTATTATACATCAGTCTTCTTCTTTGCCAATTGCTCTATCGAGGGTCGTTTGGGAGCGGTTATCCCGCTACGACCAGAACTGGCATACAAGACTTCGGCCTCACCAAGGACGCCAGGGGTGTAGTCCGCCACTGGACCAGATTTATAAATGTTACCCTGAGGGTCAAAGGTCGACGAAGGAAGTTGGAGAAGGTCAGACGGAGTCCTCGTAAGGTACAGCCGATGCAAAGCATCCTCGGCGGCCTGCAGAAAGACTAAATGACTCTCGTCAAACCAGATAAGTGTGATTACATACCCTGTACTCTGACATTTTTAGTGAACTACCGAAGCCTTCACCAAGTTTGTCCGGTCCCGAGTATATTCCAACAACGAATATAGGCGAGTTTGAAAATCGGCCTGTCTCTTTCAAGAGTCTGAAGAAATTAACTTTGAGTACACCTAGGAGGATGGGAGTTTTACCTTGACTTTGGTCGTTCTCTGCCAAACTTTGCGACTGTCTCCATGAGAGCGCGTTTTGAATCTCGGAATTTTAACATGGTTCGCAAGTCGACTTGGCGGCCCAGAAAGAAGGAATGGACGAATTTACGCGCTGTCGAGAGGGACCTCTCTTGATACACAAGTGCGGTCAAGGCACGCGGTATTGACGCGAGCGCGTCGGTATGCAAGAGTGCAGGTGATGTCGGCGTGGATGGCTTGGAGGAGAAAGTCAACGGGATAAACTTAGAACGTGGATAACGCGCGAACCTGTCTATGCCAACGTAAAAGGGGGGTAGCACCCATCTCCTGAGCGACGCTGGCGCACGTCAAGGGACCGACATGAGCGCTGACTGCAGCCTTGAGAACTCGAGTGGGGAGATGGGGGTATGAGGTATGGAGGTATTCTGCGACAAAGAGACCCATGAGGGAGTTACCGAGTGCAGCCAGGTCTGCGTTTGTTGGAGGAGCTGGACTGGACGGATAGTACTTTGCATGGAGGCTCACGAAGGACTTGTGAGTGCAGGCGCGTCGGATGGTGTCCGGAGAGTCTACTATTGAGCCGAGGCCAATACGATGCGAGAGCGCGGTCAAGGCGGAGGGGGGCGGGGGCTGCAGTGCTGCCCATGATTGAGGATCGAAAACGACATTGCCTGCCTGCCTGACGACGGCCTCTCTTGGAGGGAACTGGGTCAAATGGGCCGTCGAAACTGCGAGCTTTGAGACGGTTGAGTAGAGTCTGTTTGAGACATGACCCATTTGCGCGCAAAGTCAAAGTGACCGGGGTAAGACCAAAAAATTGGCTGGTCTAGTAGGGTCGGCAATGTCCGAACCCGGTATTTGAACACGCAAGTGACACATTCAGCGACTGACGGTCGACGCTATGGCGGTCCTCTCACTCCCCCTCACATTTACAAACTCGTTCTGGACCCAGGACTACAGAAAGGGCCTCGAAGTACTCTACAGTAAGCTCGAGCAGGTACCCCATTCTACTTGTCATTTCCGTGCATATATCTCAGACAAAGCCTAGGGGGTTGCTGAGAACGAGGAGATTGTCGTATTCATCCGGGTATCGTGGTCTCTCATTCTTTCTGGCCCGTGCTCACCTCTTTGTAGGCACGTGTCAACGCGGAGAATCAGCTCGCCGCAGCTTTGCTCAGCCCGCCCGCAATCGGCTCGCAAGGTATGTTTTCCTATTCTCCGCCGGATTTCATCTGCCCAACTGTCGCCGGTAGCTGGTTTCGGCAGAGACGACGGTGCCTCCCTCCTCACGACTTTCCGTGGACTCCAGATCGAGTCCACCGCCCAAGGTCAGATCCACAGGGATACTGCCAAGGACCTCCAGACGCTGGTCGTCGAGCCGTTCAACCTCTGGGCTCAGAGCTACAAGGTGCTCCTGTTCACACACTCCTGGACATTCTGTAACTCGCTAAACAGGAGAGGCTGTTTACGAGTAAAACAACTGCTTTGAACAACTGGGTGCGTTACTATGAGGATGCACAAAAGGAGGTCTGTTTCGTGCTCTCTCAATTCCTACTTTCCCTGTTGACTTTGAACATGTAGGTCATCAAGTTGAAGAATGCATACCTCACAAAGACACGCCGGGCTGACGAGGCCGAAGACGAGTATGGATACTCTTTGTCCATCCCATGTGTACTGACCCAGCAACAGTGCCAAATTCGCACCCAACAATGATTTGGGGGATCACTATACAACGTCGCCACGGCTCGCGCCACGTGATGTCCGTACGCCTCAACGTTCCGCCACCGTTTCCGAGCGCATCGCACAACGATTCAAGGAAATTCAACGCAGGGCCGTCGCATCTGCGGCATCCGCAACCGCCTCCGAGACAGCCACCGAGACTTCTGACGAAAAGGACGGAGACTCACCAAAAGTTGACAAAGGCAAGGGTAAAGCCGTGGAATCATCTCCGGTTATTGCGGCCTCTCCCCCTCCTATGTCACCACCTTTGCCACCTTCCAAAGCAGAGGCAACTTCACCCAAGTCATCTACAGCACCACTTCCCCCCACTCCGATCCTTCTGGCAGGCTTGTCTTTACCACCACCAGCCGTGTCTACCTTGCTGTCGCGCGCTGCTACTGAGCTCCCTCTCAGACCCATTCGTTTCCCATTGATTGGAGAGTATCCCGACTGTTTCACGGGCTCAGAGTTCGTTGAATGGCTAAATAAGAATGTACCTGGCTTTGGTGGCAACATCGACTTGGCAGAGGAAGGCGCACGGGATCTCACAGAAAGAGAAGGTCTGCTGCGCAGAGTTGGCGAGTTTGGAAACCAATTTGAGCATGCCGACGATGCATATTACCAGTTCCGACCCAAAGTTTGTAGTTGCATTTCTGCTTCACGACGTTTCCTGACACCACACAACAGGCGTTTGACCTTGAAGACAAAGGATTCGAAGCTTCAGCCACTCCCGCAAAGGGAAATCAGATCACCGGTAATTTATTGAAGCGCTCTGGCGACCTAGTAAACGTCGTAACCAAAGCACTCAACGCGAACTCTCAGAACGAGCCAGTACACATCAGGTTTCGTAACGAGGCTGATGAAGCAGATAAACTGTACCGTGTCTTTGTGAGGAAGCTTGACAGGCAGCGTCTCGGTTTGGAAGAGAGGATTGAGGAGTTGCTCAAGACACTTCAAAGGTGGGAGTTGGAGCGCCTTGCAGCAGTCAAGACTGGTGTGTGACCTCTTCGCCTACCCTTGTTGGCGTCCCTGTTAATTCTGTGCACTTTGATCTTGCCTCGTAGTCCTCCTTCAATATCAAGGGACTCTGGCTGGCCTACCAAAAGCATTTGAGCCAAGTCTAGAAAAATCAGCAACGCTTATTGCATCGTTCCAGCCCGATTCAGATTTGACTGCGCTTATGGAGCGTTACCGCACGGGTCCTTTCCGCCCTGTACCTCAGCTCTATGAGTCCGTCGCCCATGACGAGTCCGACGTAGTGTTTGGCATCGATCTTCGCAAGTGGGCAGAAGGTGGCTGGAGTGCTCTCACTTCCGGCGAGGAAAAGAACGAAAAGATTCCTCCTGTTCTCTCTGCGTTGCTCGATGGCCTGGCCGAATCATACATGAAATTACCTAGCGACGCTGGTACGCTTTTGGGTTACACCACCGTCAATGTAGTCTGATCCGTCATCTCCAGATAAACGCAAAGCTTGGATTTATGAAGTGCCACTCCCGGCTCTTCACCACCTCAGAGAAGCTCTCAACGCAGTTCCACCTGGACAGCCATTTTCCTCTGAAATGATCGGCAAGTATGACGCTCCTGTTCTTGCTGGCGCCGTCAAGTTGTGGACTTTGGAACTTGATCCACCCTTGGCATTATGGGAAAGCTGGGATGAGATAAGAAAACTATATCCAACGGTCGGCTCGGCAGCCAAGGCAGACGGGGAATTTTCTGAGGAACAGCATTTGCAAGATCTGCAAATCGCCCTTCAAAGGCTTCCTAAAGTCCACCTATATGTTCTCGATGCTATAGTGACGCATCTTCGTACCTTGATCGTATCCACGACCGATGAAGAACCTGCTGATATCTACATGACAAAACTTGCGTTGTCGGTTGGTCGCAGTAAGTGTTTCTTGTGAAATTGGTCGCACCTTTGGCTAAGCTGCTGTGCTACTTAGCCATTATCAGGCCCAAGCTTGAGACTGAATTATCCATACAAGATCGCCATCCCATGCGTGAGTGATTTATTACCTCGTTTCTATTCTATGCTCAGACTTCCTAGTGTTGTTCCTTGACCTGCTGAAGAATTATGACAATATTTTACCACCCACGATCGCCAGAAAACACCGTGAATCTGAACGGCGTGCACCCGTCAGAAAGCGTACTGCCCCAATTGATCTGCGGATGAGTCGTGCTAAGCTTTCAGTAAGCGGCCCAAATAGGGAGCTCCTCGCTGCACAGCAAGCCGCACAAAAGGTTGCGTCCTCAGAATCACAGGCCAACATAATTGCGTCAGCTTCACCACCTACATCGGCCGAAGAACCTGTAGTGTTGGTTACAGAGCCGGAATCCCCTGTACCGGAACCTCAAATAATAGAACCCACGACGCGAGAGGATGACACTGCTCCTCCTCGACCCATCTTCAAGGAACCCCCTCCTGAGATGGACGACACGCCACCTCGTCCTACTTTCAGGGAACCACCTCCCGAAGTTGACGATGCACCCCCTGCACGGCCCACCTTTGTCTCGCCACCAGTCTCGCCACCAATCGTGGAAGACAAATCCCCCACTCCTCAACCTGCAGTTGCAGTGACCCCTGCCACGCCCCAAAATCCTATTAAATCACTCAGACGCAACTCGGCCTTCCGTTCCGGCAGCGCCTCTCCAGCTCAAGCACGCAGTCCTTCGCCATCGATCACTGCCGGTGGTGAATCGGCTGCAGAAGACCAACCTTTGACGGCTGCCAAGTCGGGATTATCGAGGCACACGTCGGGCCAGGGTATTCGTGGACCGCGTTCGTCGAGGGGACCGAGGGGACCACACAGTAGCGTGAGTGGGATGATCGCGAATATCAATAATCGTTCCGCTGCGGTATCGCCACCACCGTCGAGTAGCTACAAGAGGCTGTCTGGAGGAACCTCTCGTATGCCCGCAACTGGAGGTACGGATACTAAGAGGGGTATCGGGCGTGCTGCAGGTGGGTTGTCCCGAAGAACTATGGCGAGTGACGCTGAAGACGAGGTGGTGGACAAGTAGCGACTGAGGATGTGTAGCTTGCTTCAAATTTGATTATGTGCATGTTTCATGGTCATTTATACTATGATTTACCCAGTTTACTGTTCAAAGTATGATCCATCTCCCACTGCAGCAGCTCCGGAACAAATGTTACACGATGCATAGCGTATATTAGAAAGACAATGTACGATGATACAAAGCAATGGCAAATGCAAACAGGACGGCAACACTATATCTAGACTTCCTGAGAAGCATTGTCCTTCTTCCCCTTGTTAGATTTTGACGGTAGTAGCTCCGGGTTAATGAACGGTACAACACCACCTTGGCTGATGATGACATCCCCCAAAAGTTTGTTTAGTCTGAAATCATTAGCAAGCAGGCCATATCCAAATAATAAACACCTTACTCTTCATCATTTCGGATTGCGAGTTGAAGGTGGCGAGGGACAATACGTTGTTTCTAAATCATGATCAGTTATGCGTTCCTAGTACGTGGAAAGCGATTGTACCTTGTTATCACGAGCAGCATTACCTGCCAACTCAAGGATTTCTGCAGCAAGGTACTCGAGCACAGCAGCAAGATATACTTGATAAAGATCAGAACCGGATTCACTAGAGTCTTGAGTTCAACATACCGGGCGCTCCCGCTCCTACACGCTGAGCATAGTTGCCTTTTTTCAAGAGTCTGTGGATACGCCCGACGGGGAATTGCAAGCCGGCTTTGGATGAACGGGACTGGGTCTTTGCATCATTACCAGTCTTTCCAGAGGAAGACTTTCCACTAGATTGTCTGTGAGCGTCTGCGTTCCGCCACGCACGATGAGCCAAACGCACGCTTTTCCTTTTCCAGACTGATTTGATGCGGTCAGTGGAGGAGAAGGAGGTAAGACGAAACTCGACGTACCATTGTCAAGGGTGATGAGAGCAAGAGGGATGAACGGCCATCTGACGTGACTGCTATTTAACAAGTCTTTAGGGCGGAGTCCCAATAAAAGCAATCAACGCGAATTGCACGTGACTGACGCGCACCCCGGACCCGAAAAGGAAATTTTGCACGTGTGGGGGAATGGGAAGTTGGTTCGAGCAAGTGAGCTTACTCTTTCTTGTCTTGATTGTGTTCCACCTTGCCGTGTGCACGAGGAACTCTCTCCCAAACCTTCACGCGTTCAGCTCCGCCTTCTTCCGATCCAGCCTTTTCCTCCTTTTCTTTATCCCCTTTCAGTACAGCCGGCAGTTCGTCTGCCAATCCATGTCCACGTCCTCCCCTGCTGGGCCTCCCGCGGGAGTACTGCCTACCCCGCCGTACACCCCGCCGTTGAGCCCTACTCATGACCAGGTTCGTGTATTCACGTCCGTGCAACCCGAACCAGCCAACGTAGCGCTTACAAGCGTTTAGGTTGTCGTTCTATATGTCGTATGTCAAACATGCCATTCAATTCATATCGGCTGACGTTGTCCGGCACTTCAGACAGTTGTATATGCTGTCGTCATTTTCGGGATGTGGAACATCCCTGGCGCTCGGACGCTGATCAATCCGTTGAAGTTATTCACCATCGGCTTGCACGAGCTATGCCATATAATTGCAGTGAGCGTTCACCTTGATACCCATGGCAAATCGCCCCCATATCGCATCCGATAGGCAATTCTGACCGGCGGAACGATTCTATCTGTTACCATCGATCCATACCTCGGCGGAGCAACACTCGTAGAAGGTGGTAAACCGCTGATAATATTACCTGCAGGATATCTCGGTTCCACCATTATTGGTGGTGTATTTATGTTGGGCGGTTTTGATACCCTTGTCGCCAAGATACTCAGCTTCGCACTCGGCCTTGGATTAATCACTCCTCTTGTCCTCGTTCGCGATAAACTGTGAGTAAACTGCATCCGTATTAACTCATTTCGCTAGCTTACAGGCCAAAGGACGATACTGCTCACGTTTCTCTACGAGGGTCTTCTAGTTGGTTTTTGGTTCGTTGGCCACGCGTAGGTGACCGTCGGCTTCATCGGCCCGTGTTTCTAATTTTTCCACAGCCAAGCACTCCGGTGGTACTGTTTATTTGTCGGGGTCATGAAGTAAGCTTCTACCCCTCCCTCCTGTCGGTCTAACACACGTTTCAGTGTTTTCTTCGTCGTTTGTGAGTAGAGTGCATATCAGTTCGACTTCACACGAGACCTCTTCGCAGGGGATATTGCAGACGACAAATTCTTTCGCAAGGTCAATGATTCCGACTGTACACAGTTCCACATCCTGTTTCCTCGCCTTTCCGCTCATTGTAAGAGTAGTTAACCAACCGTAGCTGTTCATCTTACCGACTACGACAGTTTGGGCGTGTATATGGCTGATCTTCGAGATTGGAGTGTGCATATCGTTTTTGTTCCTCGGGTTAGCCTCGTTCAAGGTGAGTTTGACAACACATCTGATACATTGTTTCTGACTCTCGTACAGCTTACCACTGATCAGATGGATGCCCAAGCGGGTAAGCATAAGAAACCTTGAGTACACTGTAACTTATGAGCACCGTAGCTAACTTTCTCCCCACCTGACATTGTTGCGAGATGTAACGGACGACTCCGTCTTCAGACAGAAACCATCATACCTCTTGTCTTACAGCATCATTCATTTATCACGAAGAAACACGACCGCAGATGTATCTTTGTCTTTTGCTCTTCACTCACGTATCTATATCACAATTGCATTGAAAGTGACTCTTGCTGTCCTCTTAGAATGGTTCGTTGTAAATTAATGTAACGGACTATTGGTCGTACGTGATGATGCATCAAGCATACAAGATGTCATGTATATCAACTCTGGGACCTGGTTGTGATTTCCAGCGCAATGCACGAATAGTATGATACAATAAGTGAGAGTTGAGTGAAATATTTCGAGTTGTAGAGTAGATAACAATTGAGCGATGTGCAAAATTACAGACATGGAGGATGGAACCAAGAGGTGTTAGTACTTGAAACGATATCATTTACGAACTGCTCGCCGTATGAGACCAGCAACGACAAGCGTGCTTAGAGCAGCTAAACCTCCCGCAAGTGCCATTCCGACGTATCCCTCTGCAGTCAAATGATTAGCCAAGGTAGGTCCACCCACAATGGACATCCAAACCTTTCGTGACAGCCTGTTCGATGAGTGACGCTAAGCTCTGGGCCTGGAGGTTGGTCGGTTCCTTCTCCAGCAAGAGATCTGCGGTCGACAGTGAGCGCTCAGTCAAGATTATAACGAAAACGAGGAATACCGACCATTAAAACTCTTTGCATCTGTATAGTTACTCATCTTGTAATACCCAAGTGCGAGGTAATACAGACACTCTCTGCGTCGTGTGGGCTCTGTCCGGTATATGTCTGCGGGGAAAACCGGTCAACGGAAAGGCGCTGGCAACCATTGAAAAAATGTACCTTGCAATAGCCGGACGCCTTCAACCTGGTGTTCGCGAACTGGGCTCTTCACCAGGCCCCAGGCATAATTGAACTTTGTCTGAACGGTGATGTGGGATTGAGCGAGTTCTTTCTGGTATTGCAGCCGCAGCACCTGGACAGACCTTAGCTCGTAGGTCGCGGAAAGAACATCAGACAACGCACCTCCAGTTCGTCATACGACAAGGAGACCTGGGCGTCGGCGGCATAAGGGAGATCGGTAGGCATTGTTGGATGGAACGAGAGAGGAAGCTGCGGTGATTACTTACTAGGAGGTGCACGGGGGACATGCTGCTTATGTCAGCAGGTATTGGACTGTGCAGTGCGGAGTTTCCTGGTTTACCAGCAACCACCAGGTTCGAGGCTAAAAAATATGCAAATGGCAGACTCTGCAGGTAAGCCGCAACATCACACTATTCCATCCAGCGATTTTCACAGGTAGCCATATAAGCCAATTCGTACTCAATCAGAGGCGATAGAGGTACTTGGCTTTCCCCGCGTTTGCTCGCTTTCATTTTTCTCTTTGCCAACAATGAGCTCATGGTGCATCGTAGCATCCATGCACTATGATCGTTTCCCTCTTTTTGTCAGCTAGCCCTTCCCGTGGATGTCGCTCGCACCGCCAATCTGCTGTCTTGAGCAGCAACGCACATTACTCACGCAAACTGCTTTTCCTTCTTTTTCTCTAGACCGCGTCGACCGTGGGTATCGCGAGGACCGTGAACGTCGCAGGCATGACGATGGACACCACAGAGACCGTGAATACAGGGACAGGGATCGTGATCGTGATGGCCACCGAGACCGGGACAGAGACCGGTACCGCCGAGACGACAGGCGTGGAACACCCCGGGAACATGGACGCGCTAGAGATTTTGGAGACCACGGACGCCCTCACGATGAAGATCGCCGCCGTGATCATCGACGCGACGATGACCATGGTCACCGTCGAGGTCGTGGGGAAGACGGTGGTTCTCCCCATCGCCGTGGCCGAGGAAAGGGGAGAGATGGCCTTGGGACTCCTGAAAGGAGGTCCCCAACTCCAGAGGGTGCTGTTCCGTTGTCCCAGCGAAAACGAAAGGCCTCAGGGTGGGATGTTCATGCTCCAGGATATGAGCAATATTCGGCGATGCAAGCGAAGCAAACTGGTGAGTCTTTGATTCATAGACAACAAGATCGAATCTTCATGATCCGGGCATATAGGGCTTTTCAACTTACCTGGCGCTAATCGTACTCAAGTTCCGCCCATTCTCGGAATTGCTGGCCTTCCACCGCCCATTCCTGTGCAGACGTTCGGTATGGGAATAGGCAGCAACCCCAACCTATCCAGGCAATCCCGTCGTTTGTACATCGGCAGTATCACTTCGGACGTGAACGAGCAGAATTTGGCCGAATTTTTCAATTCCAAGATGATCGAGATGAGCATTGGTACAGGTGGCCCTGGGAACCCTGTCCTTGCTGTTCAATGCAATTATGAAAAGAACTACGCCTTCGTTGAAGTAGGGTCTATTATCTCGTATTCTGATTGTGTTGTATTGACGGTCATTCTAGTTCCGCAGCGCTGAAGACGCCACGGCAGCAATGGCATTTGATGGTATCATCTTCATCAACGGCCCCCTTAAAATTCGTCGACCCAAAGATTATGGTGGTATCGAAATGACTGCACCCAGCGTTCATGTTCCGGGAGTTGTATCCACCAACGTACCGGATTCAATCAACAAAGTATTCGTTGGTGGCCTCCCAGCTTACTTGAATGAGGAGCAAGTACAGGAGCTGCTGAAGAGCTTTGGGGAGCTCAAAGCATTCAACCTTGTCCGAGAGAACGGTAACGGACCTTCGAAGGTGAACACCTTTGTCTCAGTCTCTGCAGCTATAACTCACTACATTTCTTAGGGATTTGCATTCTTCGAGTATGTCGATGCAACTGTTACTGACGTCGCTATTCAAAGCTTGAACGGCATGGAGCTCGGAGACCGTTACCTCGTTGTTCAAAGAGCTTCTGTTGGCGCGAAACCCGGAGTACCGGATCTGCCCTATGACCAATTCCCAGAAATCCCTCGCCCAATTATGCCGGCTGGCGAAAACAACACCGCTGACGCGCGGATTCTCCTCATGTTGAACATGGTTACTGCGGATGATCTCGTGGACGACCAAGAATATGGTGATATTTACGAAGACGTCAAGGAAGAATGTTCCAGATACGGGCCTGTTGAGGATCTGCGCATCCCTCGGCCTGTCAAGAAAGACAAATCCAAGTGGGCTCCTGGAGAACCAGGTCAACAGTCCGCTTTGGATGCACAGCGCGCAGACGAGGCTGCAGGAGTTGGAAGGGTATACGTGAAGTTTGTAGATGCTTCAAGTGCGCAAGCTGGTCTCAAGTCTCTCGCGGGACGATCATTTGCTGGCCGCTCTATCATTGCAACTGTCCTGAATGAGGATAGTCAGACTACCCCCCCTCTCAACATCATATTCGCTCCACAGCCGGATGCTCCCCCTCCGCTTCCCGAGTCATAAGGTGTCCTGCACACAGGCGGGAGTTCGTTGCTGACAATACCTATGTCTGTTCGCTGTAAATAGTTATCATATTCATGATCGGTTTCCTTGTTTCCTGCGGATAATTGGACCGTTTGTAAATATGGTTCTTCGAAAGACGTGCCTGTGGTTTGTCTGTGATACTGTGGACCTGCCACGAATACTCGGTTCACGCTTGTGCTCGACTTGGCTCACTATCTACAGACTGTATATGAACCATGCACTACGATCTCCAAGACCCTCAGGCTCCTCATCCTTGGTGATCCTTTGCCTTTTCTCCGCCTTTAAATGGTTCTCTCGCCACAGATACAACAAGTTCGCAGTACATAAGACGAGCATGCTGGCGGACATGCCAATGAATGTAATCATCGCTGTGGTATAGCCAGGGCCCGGAGACAACGACCCAAGCAGCCAGGTGGCGAGGATACCACCCACTTCGGACAGCATGAAATTCAAGGCCAGGGTAGTCGCACGCCGAGCGTGTGGTGCACTGTTATTTGCCAGCCATGTCATGAGTGGTGGCGACGACCCATATGCCCCAGTGACGGAGAAGAAGAGGGATGCGTAACGGACGTGGTTCGACGTGCTCGCTGTCATGGCGTTCGATCAGTGATTCATCTTGGATGGGCCGCCCGACATACCATAAAACATGACGAACCCGATCAACTGTAAACATAAAAAGAACAGGGCATTGTATCCACGACACCGATAGCGGTCCGACACAATGGCAGAGATGAGAGCCACTTGAATGACATGATGAGTGATCACCCAACGTTCGGGCTATCGGGCAAGTACGCACGAACAGTGGTGACCACGTATGGAGGTACGCTCATGAGCTGTGCTTGGTTACCTTCGTATCCGAGACTGGCGACTATCGTTGGTTCAAAGCTACCATGAAGAATGTCAGCATCGGAATGTCAGAGTTAGTGGATGACCTGCAAGGCGATACCAAATACAATCGTCCCTACCAACGCATTGTCAATACCGAAAGGGGAGCCTAAAGGGTGGTACAATACCGCCGAAAAAGCCATTGATGCACAGGAGCCACACATGGGGAGACTTGAGAGCGCTAGCGACATCGTTCCAGTCAATAGTACCATCTTCGGGATCGTCCTCCGACACAGAGTTTTCGTGTTTCAGGACAGAAGCAACATATGCCTGCTCGCTCTCCGTCAAGAAACGTGCGCTTTCGGGTGAGCGAGGAAGGAGGAAGAACGAGACCACACCAAAGACGATGGTGAATACGCCTTCCTGTCAAACCGGTAGGCGCGCATGAACGATCCGATCCAATCGATGAGAACCCACTGATGAGAACCCACTATGATGAATATCCAGGCCCACCCGGGCCTGTTCCCTACTCCAGCCATCTGGTCAATAGCAGCGGCGAGCAAACCAGAAAAGGCACCCGTTAACGACGCTGATGTAAAGAAAATCGCAATACTAAGAAGAGCCTCAGATAATGGACTAGGACATTGATTTCGTGCACACCGTAGTTGTAATTTGTTGCGAGGGTAGAAGAGAGAGAGGTAGAGAACGATTCCAGGAATGAGGCCACCTAATCCAACAATGAATGGAATGAACGATGCCCTGAGGTATCCGTACCTTCGACCAACCCCAGGAAGAATCGACATAGCAGCAACCCATAAAAAGTGCTGACGAGTCCTAGGATTCCTATTAGCAGGTGCCCAATATCGAGATGATTGGGATGGTTACTCACCTTGTGACATGGAAACCACGCCCCACAGTACGACCATCGTGGGGAGCATGATGTTGGGCCCGATACGCTATAGAGTAGTATGAAATTTTGACTAGCTGCGATATCGGTGACGTTATGATTTACCTTCAGGAGCAGAGAGGATGGAAATGCTGCCAATATATACGGACTGGTGCATGGTGCATCATGAGTCGAAGGCCCAAGACATTCGCATTTGCGTTGCACACATACATCATAGTTACGGTCAGAGCTAACGAGTACTAATAAAAATGTTAAGACGAGTAGCGAATCGTCTAGAGCGCTCGACTCACCTGAGAATCCGACATATTCAAGGACGCTTGTAAACCAGCCAGACGAGCGTTCCCGATGTTGGCAGTGTCCTGCACACGATCTACACTTACCACACCGATAATAAAGAATAAAGGGTCGGAGAACCTACCAGGGTGAAAAGTAGAAAGATGCAAGCACACAGTGGAAGAATCCATGCATCAAGCTTCCTCCAGATAATGTTGTCCATTGAAGGATAATCTTCTTGCGATAATTTTTCGAGCTGCACGGGGCTGTTCGCACCATGCGAAGTAGCAGATTTGAGGGATACTTCTGGTCGGATCATTATGCACTGGGAGGAAACCGGGAGACCCCCGTGGTATTATATATTACCCTTATGAGACATCGATACCGACAAGGCTTTACCTGATGACAGTGGCCAGCAGGAAAGGAACAACCGACCAACGCTGTTGAACTACTGATCATTCTTATCTGCTTCTCTGATAAGCGGTTCGAGACGGGTAATGAGCGCGGTTGGTTTCCAGTTTAGCTGGAAGCATAATTTCCGCCGCACCATCATATTTCGTTACTGGTGCAAAAGCAGTTAGTAGATGGTCAGTTATCAAAAGTGACGGGATGGTGCGGCTGGTGCGGCCTCGCGGGGGCGCAAATTATGAAACGCTTGGGGTAGAACGCCCTGGCCGTCGGAGAGAGTACGGTCTAAGTAGTACTGTCACTCAGGGCGGCCCGGATTAAAGACTTGGACAAACACCAGTAAACTAGCATAATTTGAAAAACGTCTATTGTTACGTAATCATTCACTTGCCGCCCGACAAAACAACAGAGACGGCCCAAAGCCCAAACGTGCTTCTGGAGTAATCTGGCTTCATTGAAACACTCCTTGTTATCAGCCAGATTAACAGCCAGATAGGGAGAATGAAGAAGTATATGATAACTCATTGGCACCAACCACTAGACAACTTGGACATGGATTGGGACTTTGCTCAATGCAAGTGGATGCCAGCTCCGCCGAGTCTTGTGGAAGAATCCAATTTTGACGTGGCCACCTCATTCCCGCGATGTCAGGTTTCTGTGTTTCAGCGAACTCACCATGCATCACCTTGTTCCAGAGATTATCAATGTCTCCCCTGTCAAGATCATCTGTGTGTGTTTTTCCGCAAATGCTGGAGATCCATCATGGGATGCCTACAGGCGTGATCGTTAATAATCATTTGATTCAAGTTTCCGAGCCAATGATTCACAAATCCCCAAATTCCCAATGCTCTTGAAAAGGTGCTGTCAACTTGAGCTTCGATTCTCACATAGACACGTACTTACCTACTTACCGAACAAATTTATCAAAGATCGGCCTCCCGGCAGGTGGTCAGTATCCGTCAACCTTGCTCAACGATATCGTGAACAAGGTGGCCGCTCCGCTGTATGACGATGACGATTGGGAGAACTGTTCTCAAAGCGCGTCTACTATCGCATGGCTGTGTGGGTACCTCATTCCGTGGCCGTCACTAACTATTCGGATTTGGACTAGAGCGCACAATGGTTCTGATGGAGACAAGGGGGAACGATCACGAGATTCATTCAAAACAGGATGCCCCTGGAGCTTGAAGTTCGAGAGGAGCAATGTTGTGAAATTAGACCGCCCTTGAAAGCTCGGATCGTTCCAGTATGCTTCGCAGTGCGTACTAAGCGGATGAGGTTGCAAAGCAGGAAATTCTGCAGATGAGAATCTGATGATCTCTGGAAGTAGGTAACAGATGGGTTGCCACTCGTTTACGACATCGGCATGCAGTGGCTCACGCAGAGAACACAAATCGTGTCTAGCGCCCAACGAGGAGCAGGGGCGCTCGTATCCGGATGAGATGGGTCAGAGAGCAGCGCAAACGCCCGTCCTTCTGGTGAAACAGTAGAACAGGGCAACAAAGTACTTACTTGTGAATGGAACTTAGCAAGACGCCGTAGTAGTCATAGAACATTCTCACATGACCGTAACAATGTCCGAGGACATGATCATTATCATAACCGCTTTTCAACTGCGAGACACGCTAGGGCCCGAATAGGACTTGCAGGTGCACTTGCAGCAACACGAGAATGATAATATTTTGAACGGCGTACTCAGCATCAATGTTGTGATGTCTGCGCACCCTTCGATGGTGTAATATCCGGTGCCTCCATGATAAATTTCATCTCCTTTACGGATGAACCTAAGAAATACATAGAGCAGGCTCACCACACATGCGATATAACCATAACTATCAACTCGTCGCCAGAAGTACCTTGCTCCTACATGCGCTCATATCGGTGTTTCTCGGCCCCGCTGACGGTCCGCCCGTCGTTGGTCAATCTAATCAAGGGCAGTATATGAACGCGTTAGAGTTGTGAGCGACCACGACGTCACGATACGCACCCATGCTCGTTTGCAGTCTTTGTACGCCCGAAAGTACTCCATGCATTTATCTCGATTGTAGCCATTCTGATCCATGCACGTCAGGGATGCTTTGGAGGCTTCCTCGCATGGACTAGGCAGCGTAGCGTCAGTTTCCTTGTGCAAGAAGGTATCGCGATGACATACTCGGTGTATTCCGTGTACGACTTCCGAGCCTGAGTGCGAGATTCGGGTGAGAATAACCTCAGTAGGACGAACATAGTCGGCGCACGGTGAATTTGGCATAGTAGTCTTTTGGCTTCACATTTTGCTGTGGTGGTGGCAAAGGGGTCTCCGCAGAAGACATGTCAAATGTGAAGTGTATTGTCGGAAGGTTGATTCAAGTCGTGCGAGTATTACCCGATGTGATGTCACACGCTAACCTCAGATGCAATGTACATAGCTCATATGACAGCTAAAAACCATGTATTGACGTTTACAAACGAATAGTGCAATAAATCACAAGAAAAACGTCCGTCTGGTGGTTTCCAACTCGGGCTTGGTGCGGAGTATCAGCACTAATTCGAACGCATTGTGAACGACGGACCTTCCATTGCCATAAAAGATCATTATCCTTGGGCGGATTTTGGGCTGAGGGAACATCTGCTTTTGCATCACTGTTATCTTGGACATCCTCTGGTGATGGGTCGTGGACGGGTTCTTCAGTTTCCTCGGTGCCCACTGAAATTTCCAGAGGTGGTGGAGCAGCGCCAAAGTTGTGGACTGCCGGTAAACCTTTCTTTACCCATCTCAGCTTTAGCGTGAAGCGGGGACCTATTTCCTGCAAAGCAACTTTTTCGGGAGATCGGAACGCATATCTCAGATAAATCATCAGACGGGCGCACAACGAATAGTTGAGCATAGCATACCTGTGTCTTCGAAAGAACAAGAAATCACGCTGGTTATGCAGAGTGACTACCTGACGACCCTGGAACTCGGGGAGAGGAGGAAAAAGTGTTTGAAACATCCGTCCAATAGCATGTCCAAGGCCGGTGGAAAAGTTGTTAAGGACCAGCTCCGGATTATGTGGGGTTGCTCGCGCGTGTCCCTTGTAGGAGTCAGCATTTTTCAAAGATGGGCAACAAGACACTTACATATATCTGCTTCGTGAGTTCAATCGACGTGAGTTTGAAATAAGCGACAGGTCCGTTTGGGAGGTACACGAGCGTGATGGCATCTAACTGACATCAGAGGAATACGGACGCGCACAGGAATAACACATACTCGGTTTCTTCCTATCTTCGTTCACAACGAAGAGATGCTTGTACCCTCGAGCGGCTGCCCACCCAGCAATGCGACCCATCTCAAATCCCTTCCCTTTTTTCCTGCGGATATATTCCGCCCCAGGAAAGACACCGACCAATTCGTCGCAAAAGTCATACGTTGACTTGGATGCTTTTGGTGAGGTCGTGATGAGCACTTTGGGTGGCATGGTCGGATCGTCTTCAAAGTTGAAGTAGCGGGAGAATGGGTCCGAGGCGACGTCGCTGTTTAGTTCGTCGAGATTTATGGAGGATGGGCCATCGGGATTTTTCGATGAAGGTAGTATCGCTGGGTCATTCTCGCGAGAGTTATCGAGCGTACGCGGGATATTCTCCGCTATTCTTTTCTATCATAGAATTGGGTTAAATTGTCGGATCGGCCAGGACTGTACGCACTTTCTTAGCAGCGGGATCATTAGCCTCTGCCTTGACTCGAGCGAGTCGTTTTTGAAGTTTCGTTTGGTTTTTCGCCTTCTTCTGTTTAGCAGCAACTTCTTGTCTCCTGACCTTGTTCTTGATGAGGGATGGTTGTATTCGCGGTGCCATGTTGTCACTACATAAAACTTGATGTCACTTGCTAAGACTACACTGAAGATCACGTGATGACTACATTTCATTAGAATCGTGTCGTTCATCTGTTCAGCGCGTTCATCGTTGCAGGATGGTCGTATTCCGCCCAAACACTCTTTTATTGCCTTTGCTGCACTTTCTGACGGTCGCAAACGCTCTCCATTTCTATCTCGACGCTAACGAGAAACGGTGTTTCATCGAAGAGCTCCCGTCTGACACTGTTGTTGAGGGTATGTACATACCCTCGTCGAAGCTGTTGTCCTCTGCCGGCTGACCGTCGGTTTTCAGGACACTACCGCGCCCTGGAGTGGCAGGAACAAGCGCAAGGCTATGTGCTAGAACCAAATCTCGGCATGGTTGTCGAGGTGGAGGTACGTGGCGTTGATAGACCCGTCACGCATGCCGCTCAAAGCCTCGTTCTATAGGAGATGGAAACGAATCACCTTGTCGTGCGGACTCGTGGACCGCCCGACAGTCGTTTCACCTTCACCTCCCATGAATCTGGTGACCACCAAATATGTCTCTCCACCAACTATACATCATGGTGGACCAACACACACATAAAACTCTATCTGGACATCGTCGTCGGTAACACCAAGGCCGACATTGAGCATGACCGGAGTCATGTCTCTGAACTGGCGAGCAAGGTCCGCGACCTGAACCAAAAACTGGAGGACGTCCGTCGGGAACAGCAGTACCAGAGAGAAAGGGAATCGGACTTCCGTGACTTGAGTGAGGCGACCAACTCCAAGGCTGTGTGGTATAGCTTGTTGCAGATCGTGGTCCTTATCCTCACGTGTACATGGCAGTTGAAGCATCTCAAGGTAGGTTCTTTGACGTGTCGACATGTGAGCGCGCTGACGAGGGTTTCCGGTATCCATAGCGATTCTTCCAAGAGAGAACCTAGTTTTCTATATCGTAAACCCCGTATAGCTTATATATCGATTGTCTCTGGATTTTACTGTTGGCTCTTTTCCTGTGTGAGCCTGGTATGGATCATGTGTCTGAAGGTTGCAAGTAGCGCCAGGCACCAGCCTTGGTACAGTCGCCAGCAGAAAAAGATTGGCTATAATTACTGACAGAAGTTAGACACCACATTTTTCTTGTCGCAGGTCCCAGGGGCGTGCGTGTTGTACGCGGTCCGGCGATCGGCATTCCCATCGCGCCTTATTTCTCACCAGTCTGCCAATAAGAGAGACAAGTTCCGTCTGCCATGTCGCAGAGATCCATGGACAGCAAACGGGACTTCGCAGACGACGCTCCGTCCTTGGCTCAGGCGCCCTTGCCAGATGAAGACGAACCACATGTCGTTCGGCCACCGATCGATTATTCGTCCGTTGGTGCGCTGGCACACAGCGTCTGGGCCCGTTGGAACAGTCTCTGGACGAAACGTTTCATTTTCTCGCTCGTTGCCGGACAGGTGGTGTCGCTCTGCATCACGGTGACCGATGTCACGACCACCGAGCTCGTCACCAGGAACT
>JBBPMD010000141.1:0-46598 GCA_038090095.1 Zangia roseola
GTGTGGACTAGAAGGCATCGCTGCTCCCACCCGCAAACTCGACTTCCTTTGGTAATCGTTCAGCCTTGTTGGCCATGTCGCCGTTCCCCTCAGCCCCCATAGACCCCGGCAGGGTGATTCGCCATCCGGGATCCGCCCTGTGGTGTGACCTGAACTGCGGTATGCTGTAGCTGCCTCCGGCCCTCCAAACGATTAAGAGGCTGTGTCTCAAGTTGATGTAACTGCTTCTTTGATGGCCAATGTAGACCATACGTGTCGGATCCTGGCGTGAAACTACCGAACGGAGCGCGTTGATCAGTTGTCTTTTCACAAATGACTGCACTCTATACAAGCCTTGGGACAAAACACAGTGTCTCAGAGCCATGATTGAAACGCTGACCAGCGCTTATATATAGAGCCCGTAGTTATTGACTATGCCCGTCTTGGGCGGTCCTTAGGTTCTCAGGGCGAAGAAGTGGCTGCACAACCACGCGACCAATATTAGCTCATTGGCCTCATCAAATTGACATGCTGATCACGGACGCCGGTGGTGCCTCCAGTGTATTGTTCTCGGGTCCCTCCCGCTTGTCCACTCCACAACGGCGGCCCACCGCATCGGTCCAACAGTTAGATCCGGTGCTTCATCGCGTAATTAGTGGGCCAATTTGCTCTCGCTCTGGTGTACACGTCCTCAACGTCTGATGTTGATCGCCTTTTGTAAGGAAATGGCTACGCCCGCAGTACGTTACTACGACTACGCGTCGCGCCGTGGAGACTTTCAAGTTCACCGTTGTCCTGAGTTGTTCTGCTTTACACTATTCGCTGTTTTAGGCCGAGAATAGCGCACCAACTGGTAGTTCAAAATTGCAGCGACTGTGTCCAAGCTACCGAGAAAATTCGCAAAGCTGCCATCTTTGGATAGTATTAGTATGGCAACTTGCGGTGTGCACTGATCCACTTGTCTTCGGGACGCTGCTGGGGCTGGATGATCCCTCAAAGCTCAAGGTGGACGAGGTAGCGGTCAACTCGTTCAACGAGCTGTTTGAGTAAATCAAACGTGAGGTGTGCTTTCCAAATTTAAAGCCACTATTGATTTCTTCTCTTAGTAGCGAACAACGGTGACGACAACTACCCGCACATCACTGACTTGTATGTCTTTCAAGTCGTCCGTTGGTCCGGGGGTAGGGAATTCGGAACTTCGATGAAGCTCCCTGGCACAGAATTCCTACTCGTATCGATCGAAGTGCGTTGTCTCTAGTCATGCTCAGGTTGCCATGCGTCTGGTATGGAAAACATACCAAACCATGTAAGTAAGTATTATCACACATTCGCCTCGATTGACAGTGATACTGGCAGATTCTATGCTGGTCCAGTATGCAAATACCTCTCCAGTCGATCAGTGCGGGCGACCAATTATGATGAACTGTGGGCCCCGGAAGCTGATGGCGGAGACGCTGTGCCATCCGACTCACTGAGACGTAAAGGGACGTTCCGTTCGCAAGCATTTTTCGTTCAACACGCTGCAACTACTACTTTTGATCAGGCGGTGCCAGTACTAATGCGCGGACTCGGATGGTAATTGTGCTGGATATATGCCGGCAAGTCACCATCATACATAGTCAAATGTGAACACCATCCTCGTGAGGCTAATTGTCTCGTCGACACGTGATGCGTGACAACGCGCTCTGTCACGCGGTTAAATATGCGCCTACTTCGCTTTACCTCACTCTCACATTGCTACATCGCATCATGGTAGCAACGAAACGCAAAGCTGCGAACTCCGGGGACGGCGCGCCTAGCTCTAAAAAACCACACACTGAGCATCGCGACGCGCAGTCACTCGTGAACGCGATCCTCGCGAAACCAAATACGTACCCCATCTTGGACGACGCCAATTTCGTGCGCCGCCAGTTTGTCCAAGTCGCCGAGTATGTGCGCCATCTCGAAGAGCAGATGCAGTCTGCTTCCAGTGCGGGGCCAGCGCCGAAGGCGATGACGCCGGAACAACTCGAAGCAGCCGTGGAGAAGCTTCGCAAGGCTGCCAACAGTGGCATCACGAAGCAGATGGGGGTGGGTATTTTTTAGGCTATTCTTGGGTACATGACGTTGATGCCGTCACTACCCAGTGGAAACCATCGTGCAAGACTGGTTCTGCCAAATGGTCCTACGACGGCGTGTGTAGTAATCCACTGGTATTTGGAATGCTCCTAGGGCTTGAGGGTCCCCCGAAGTTCAAAGCGCGCAAGTTGACCGTCGACGAGTTTAATAAATCGCTTGGGGATATCCGGGCTTCCGTCAGGTCAGCTTCTCCAAATCAGCCTTTGTTTGACTTTCTTCTCAGGGTTTCTCGGGCATATGACTATCTGTATATCACCGGCTCCCATGTCAACATACGCTGGTCTCAGGATACTGGAGAGTTCAAGTTCAGTGGCACGTACGGCAAGCAGTGTTAACACCAAATGTGGTCAGTTCTTCTGGCTATTCGAATGTTTGACTTGTTCTACATGTGCATCATGGGTCCGGACAGTCTTACTTAGCCTACATACGGATTCAATGCTTGTTATATGTGGATATTTACGAAAGTTCGAGTTCAATGTTGCGATCGTCGCTCAGCTTTCAGGACAACCGGTATCACGCCTAGCGAACAGTTCAGGAGGTCTTCAGAGAACCATTTGCAACTCACCTCCAGTTGGAAGATACCAAGGACGGTGTTTGCAAACCCGTAAGAAAGCATCAATGAATCCATGATGCGATGTGATGGAAATAACTGAAACAATCAACTTGTTATTAATACACCCTTGAAAACGTTTCGAACATACATCGCGCATCGTCATCAAATACCATGACCAACACCCTCTTGGCGCGGGCATCGAGCTCTTCAAATGTTTCTCGGATATCAGGGTCCCAGGCATCGTCATTTTCAGTAAACCCTTCCTCGAACGGGTAATCAGGAAAGTCCCTTGCGATATCCGACTTGGCGCGTCTTTTATCATTTGTGGCGACGCCGTTGTGCTCGCGGATATTCTGGGACAAGAAGTGAGTATACGAACATCCGTCGACCCTTGAAGAACCCACTTCAACGATAGTAGTCTTGAGATCCGGACTGAGCAAACCCTCAAAGGAGATCTGGTGGGTCTTGATAGCACGACACATGGGGCTGGTATACAGTCTCTCCGGAAGAGGAATATTATACCCGAGTTCTGCCCTCCATGCTCGGTTGACATCTCTCGCCTGCTCTACGCCAAGCTCAGTAAGCTCGGGATCGGCTGTGATCGACGATCAAAGCTCGGAGTAGAGACATCCTGTAGTGTCACTCACGTCCCCACACGAGCTCTCCGTCGGTGGTTAGTCTTGCCCACTTGCTGCAACGTTGCGTAAATGAGATGCTGCAAACTTAAACCGTGCAAATCAAGCTTGCCTTTGCCATTCCTAAAGAACCACACGACAGTCATAAGTTCCCGTGGGTTTTATTGCAAGGTGTGTGTCATACTTGTGTGGGGTACTTTGCTATGGCCACGTTGTCTGATGCCGTGAACGTCGTTTTGAAGTCAAGAAGGTGAGAACGTGTCTGAGAACGTACGGTGTCCCTGTCCATGCCTTCCGAGAAAGATCACCTTGTACTGCGTCTCCGCCGGGGCACTCTCATTCAGTCGTTCGACCTCCCGTTTAAATTTCACCCAGCGATCGTCACTGTCGTCCTTGAGCCCAAAACTAGGGAATATCTAGAATAAAACGGAATTGCGCTCAGGCTCTTTCAACGTCCTCAACAGGGACCCATCGAGGGAAGACTCACGGCTCTGGTCTGTAGGAACGATGTATTGGCAGATCAGAACCGCAGGCCTCAGCGCTCACGCTAGATCTATAAAGTAGGTATACGTACAGAGCCGTCATCCGATTCAGGATCGTCTTGGAGGAAGAATCCAAGAACAGGTTGGTACAAAAATGTTGTCGACCAGTTTTGATCTCCACGACCGGTATAGCTTTGGGTCGTATCTAGTGACATGCTTCAAGTTTTTGGCGTCTCGGAGTCAAACTTCAGCTTGCGGTTACCCTTGGTTTATTTGACAAAGGTCGAACTCTATTTTCATGTCTTACGACGGCAGCCGAATTGTGGTCCATAGACCTCAAATAAGCTCCGATCTCCGATCTCGGACGAGTACACAGTTTTTTCTTTTCATCGGTAAGATAGGCGATACTACGACGCGTCGGGCTAATTAGTACGAGTCGGCGTTGGTCGAGCCTCTGTTTCCAACCATTTCTGGAACACTTTCAAACATGAATTATCCCCGAAATAGCCTCGAAATTGTTCCAAACACGCCGTCTTTCTCGGGGGAATGGGTCGCATCAGGACGGTGATTGCAGGTCAGTAGGAATGCCTCGATGAATACATGGTGTGTTGTGATGTAACGCTCAGTCTGTTGACCTTACTGAAGATTTGTTGAATACAAGTACTGTCATGGCACGAGGGTCTAGCTCGGTGTCGTCGCTCGGATATCCGCTTCATTGAATCCTTGCTCGAACGGGTAATCCGGAAAGTCTCTCTCGGTTTCCGACTTTTTGCGTCTCTTGTTAAATAGAAATACCAGTCTTTTCGCGGACAATCATCTACGCCAACATCGGTTGGCTTCTCTGAAGAAAGCTCGCCTCGACGATAGTGGTTTTGAGATCCGATGCCCTCAAATGTCGTCCTGATAGTACGACACAAGGAACTGATATATAATTTCTCCGGAAGAGGAATGCCGTGTTCGAGACCTGTCCTCCACGTCTGGTTGACGTCTCTCGCCTGCTGAGGCTCACAGGAAGAGAACTGCCATGGTCCTACTCACGTCCCCACACAAGCTCTCCGTCGCCGTTCAGTCTTACCCACTTGCTGTAAGCATCCAGAAAACGAAAACGAACACTGCCGAGTTTTGCCCGTGCCAATCGGGCTTACCCTTGCCAATCGCGCGTCGAATCACGGACGGCGTGACTACTGGCGCACTCTCATTTGATCTCACTCCTGAAGTTCACCCAGCGATCGGCGCTGTCGTCCTTAAAAGGAGCCCGAACCGACCGGGAATCTACGGCGAGGCAAATTTGCGACCTTCTTGACAAGAAGCCGAACAAAGCCTCATCATTGCTCCAGTCTAAGTTGTCAGACCAGAACCGCGATCCTGAACTCTCGCACCATCAATAAAGTTTATTCACGCACAGAACATTCTTTTGAACCAGGGCCGCTTCGGAAGAAGAATCCAATTACAGGCTGGCGCAAATCCTTGTTGAGTCGACCTCACTTGGTTCGGGTCCGAACTAACGCTGTAGCCTCGTGTGTCCAATGTGCCCCGCAGGTAGTCTCAGGTTTGTATATTTCCCTTTCACCTAGCTGCCGCAGAAGAGATCAACCTGTCTGTTGTAGATTTATCTGATACGGATAGATAGATTGAAGCGTTAAACATGGTCTCCCGAGCCACTCTCGAGCCCTGGGGACTGCAGTTATGTAGCACAACACACAACGGTACTAGTTGATTAACGAATTGTATCTCGACGTAACTTCTTCTATGTACATGGATCCAATGGTGTGATCCTAGTTAAGTTCGTTGCTTAGTATATGGGGGTGTTTACAGGAATCCATGTTCGATTGTACGCTGAGCACTCAGTCCTCAGCTTTTAGTACAACCGGTATCACACCTAGGAGACAATCAGCAGCTTTCACGGACTATTATTCACAAGTGCTCACCTCCAGTTGGGAGTTTCCAAGGACGATGGTTGCAGACTCGCAGGAAAGCCTCGATGAATACATTGTGTGACGTGATGGAAATAACTGCAACAGTCAGCTTGCCGTCCTTCCGAGAAATTGTTTTTCACATACATTGCGCATCATCGTCGAACATCATGTCCAGTGCTTTCTGGACACGGCTATCAAGCTCTTCGTGGGTTTCTCGGATATCTGGGCGCCAGTATTCATCATTTTCAGTGAATCCTTGTCCAAACAGGCATTCAGGAAAGTCCCTCTCAATTTCTGATCTGCTGCGTCTCTTATTGAAGGTAGAGACGCCGTATTTTGCGCGGATAATCTGGGACACGCTTGAGCATGCCAGCGTGAGTCGGATCTTACTGAATCAGGCTCACCTCGACGACAGTGGTCTTAAGATCCGGCCTAAGCAAACCCTCGAACGAAACCTGGTCGGTCTTGATGGCACGACGCAAGGGGCTGGTATACAGTTTCTCCGGAAGAGGGATGTTATGCTCGAGTTCTGCCCTCCATGCCCGGTTGACATCTTGGGCTTGCTCCACTCCAAGCTCGGTGAGTTCGGGATCGGCTACGACAGATGGTTTAAGCTCCAGGTCGCAGGAAATAACTGTTGTTATGCGCTCACGTCCCCACACAAACTCTCCGTCACCATATAGTTTCGTCCATTTACTGTAAACATCAAGAACATCAGCGTCACAAATTCTTCCTATGCCAACAATCAAGCATGCCTTTTCCATCCCTGATGAATCGCTCGTCAGGTGCAAGTCCTTTTCGGTCAAATCGCGAGGGTGATGGGACGTACCTCTCTGGTATATTTCGCCATCGCCACGTTGTCTGGTGGTCACCAACACGAACTTAGACAAGCATCGAGGACCCGGATAGGCAACATACGGTATCCGTGACCATGCCTTGCAAGGAATATGACCTTGTACTCTGTCCCCGATTGGGCACTCTCATTCAGTCGTTTGATCTCGCTTCTGAATTTTGTCCAGCGATCGTCACTGTCATCCTTGAGCCCGAAACGAGGGAGTATCTAGCACGGAGAAGAATGGGCTCTTTCAGTCTCTTCAACAAGGATCCGAACAAGGCTCACGGCTGTCAGTGCTGCCTGCCAAGGCCCAAGGGTCACCAAGTCAGCCACCATCCTCAACACTCGCATTATTCAATAGTACGGGAACACATACTGGGTCCCGTTTCGATTCAGGATCGTCTTGGAGGAAAAATCCCGACATGGACTGGTGCAAACCCGACCTTGGTTGTCACTTGGTATCAACTAGAACCAATCTGTACGCACACTATAGCTTCGTTTGCTCATGTTCTGCAGTCGACTTGGATCTTGAAGCGCTTCTTCGTAGGTTGTTTGACCAAGAGATTAACCTGTAGATCGCGGGTCGTACAAGTGGAAAGACAACTTGCTATTCTCGCTTAGCCTCCCTGGAGTACGCAATCGGTTCATGACCTCCGAGTCGAATAAGTAGCTGCCCTCGGATCAATCATTGGACCGCTTGGTAGATGTCATGGGTAAGCGAGCATACACTCACAATTAGGTCTAACCTCCGTTTGGAATGTCCTTGAGTACTTGCTGTAAGCCTGAGTGACAGGGGCTGTTTCGGTCGCGCTCGCGCGATGCGAAAGACCATTCCAGATACGCTTGGCGGAACGTATGATATGATCTGGAACCAGACCCTGGTTTGGCGTCGCTTACCTCTGTGGCGCTCATGGGTTGGAATGACAGCTTGCATAGCCCGTGAACGTTTGACGTGACCTTAATGAGCACGACAGACATGCTTGGTGCACATGTTTGTTTTCCGATCGGTTGTGAAATGAAATGTGCTGCCCGGGACTTGGTATCTTGTGCAAATGCGAACTCTGGGCGGTCATCTGTATAGAATTGAGCTATTAGAGTCTTCCCCAGAATCCAATTTCCCTGACATTACCAGAGAGCGCTGATCATCTGTGCTATCACCGCAAAACGAGTGGGAGTCGGAGTCGAAGTCCGCAGTTCAATGCGAATTCAATACAGCCAAACAACATAGAGTAGTATCAGCATCCATGGGTAGACTTGACGATTGCAACGACAATGCTACATGAAGCAAAGCTATGGTATTACTCATAGAATAATGTAACGAAATCAAAAAGGAGACAAGGAAAGTGACGGGAAAAGATAACAGAACAGACAGTACATCGTTGCAACCACCTATGCCACATTAAGAACACACCTATACTGTGAAAACTTGCAGTCGGGATTTATGCCAGGCTCATCCACATGCCTGCTTCAGGAATCTTGCTTCTGGCCTCGAGGATCTTGAGTGCGCGTTGTCGCCCTCGCCCTTCGTCTGCGGCGGTTGCTCTGCTAGATTCTTCGTCGCTCTCGTCGTCGTCCGCTTCTCCCCCATTTCCTCCGATGAAGTCGACGGCGCCGGGGTCTATAGCTTTGAGATGATCTCGCTCTGCATACGAAGCCCTGCGGAGAGTAGCTGACGACGTATGCCGCCTGCCGTCTGGGAAAGCAGGAACTATCATCCCTGCTCGATCAGAAAGCGAGGTTTTGGGTTGATACGACGCCAACGACAATGGGTCTCTCCGAGAGAACGGACTGATATCCATAGGTAATGAAGCAGGGAATGCACCATGCCACCGTAGGTCTGCGTTTCATGAGCCTGTGATGCTCCATTTCAATCGCTGAAACTTACCCCGGGAGTTGTCCCAGTCACTATCATCTGTATCATGTACCACACGTCCGGGGGTATCCTCAGTTTCCTCCGGTATCAGGGCTCCAGGAACACCGTTTCGTCGCCTACTCACGAACAGTTGCCATGCTTTACTATTTCGTTTCCATGCGCTTCTGTGACTTGGGGTATTTGCCGCGACCAACCTTAATATTTCCTCTTCTTGCGGATCAAGTTGTTCAGGGTATTCGGATTGAGCTTCCTGTAGTAGTAGGACAGGAGGCGTTGGATGTAGGGTAACGCTTTCTGTCACGTTGCGGACAGGTTCCCCGGCGGCACTAGATTGGAAGACGGAATAAGCCGGTAGTGACGTCGGCCGGAGAGATGCCAGCGACGGAGGTAAAGCTCCCAGGTTGGCAATGCGGTGACGTCCTCGATGTCGTGCCTGTGCATTCTCAATGAATGGAAGCTTGGGCGCTGCATCTGAAGACTCCTGTTCACTGCTGCCATCCTCCAAATCAAATATCAATTCTACCGGTGCAGTCAGTGACTGGCAACGAAACGAGACTAACAACCCTTACCCTGGCTCCCCCTCGGGTCGCTGTTGATCGCTGTGCTGGTCCCCTCGCCCATGTCGGCTCCCGCTGTGATGTCAAACTTGACCTTCCTCCTTCGCGATGTCCCGTCCGCCGGTGCTTTCGCGATCCGATCAGAATTCTCCGGCGGACGACGTACATCAGCTTCATCGATCTCTTGCGCAGGCGCGTTTACTTTCGGGGCGTTCGAATCTCCGTTATCTTTAGTAATTTCGCGGGCATCTTCGCTTTTCGGCTGCGACGTAGCTTGCTGGTGACGTGCCCGAGCCATGTCGGCTTCCAAGATCGTGAAGTATCTAAAACTAACCGCCGTGTCCCTTGATTCGTCCATGCTCCGTTTGAAAGGCTGTACCATGCTGTCACCATTCATGCGCGGCGATAACTTTGGGGAAGATTCAAGCGATGACGATATTGAACCGTCCGCGGAGCCAAGTGAGGAGGGATGAGACGAGTACGGAGGTGGTGATCGGGGACTGTCGTTTGAAGATCGTTCTTGCGCCTCCGTCGGCTCCTGAGCCATATGGATATTGTGGAATCCCGAGTGTGCCAACGACACTGAAAGCGTGGAAACCCGGGGGAGAGGTGATGCTGGAGACAACGTCCTCGGCGCTGTGCTTGGCGTCGGAACGAAATTCCGAACAGAAACCAGAGGTGCCCCTGAGACGCCAGAGGTGGGTAACGAAAGACCGCGTGAACTGTCCCGCCTTCTGGTCTCCCTAGCCTTGGGACTTAATTGTTTTTCCACCTCGCCTATATTCAGGATGAATTTGCGCCACAAGTCCTCCACATCATGACGTAGCGCGTCCTCGGCCGTTTCCACTTCTGCGAACTTATCTCGCACGATCGTCGCTATTTGCTCCTCGGCCAGTGATCTGAGATGCTCAGAAGCCTTGACGGCAATCGACAATAGATGGGCGAAAATGGGATGAGTGGGTATGAAAGGTGCTGGAGGGAAAAGCGGCTTCAGGCTGTACAAAAAGGGACCAGCAGGAACACTTGTCTGGGAGGGAGATTCCTTGGGGCCCTCCGAGTCGTAGGCTGCCTGTGTCGATGCCGGCGTTGGGATCGTTTTCTGAGGTAAAGCGATGCCAAAGACGGAGGAATACGAAGAGGAGGATGACAGACGGGTGACGTCGGCGGCGAACTAAAAGAGTGACAGGTGATGATCAGTCGACATCATCGGCGTTGCGCTTGATGGAACAAAGCAAGACACCAACGGTCGCGCACGCCAAAGGAATGTAAAGCAAGCTTTGGCAGTGCACAGGATGACGTGTAATTCAACTGAGCCACTCACAAGACAATCCTTGTACACCTCAATCCATCCGGAGCTGCTGAGGAGGGTCTCCTGTTCCACCCAATCAGGAGAAGGGAGCAAAGGGCCTTCCTGACTATCGACGTCGGATGCCACAAGCTGTTGAACACGGTATGCGACCGTCTGGCAGAGTAGACAGGTCAGTGTTGTAAATCGGATGCATCGGGAGGAGTCCGCGACGGGCGGGCCTATTTTCCTTGTCCTCATTGTGACTTGTGGGTGAGCCTACCAGGTCATCAAGAAAACAATCGGCCGAGGAAACACAAATTGAGTGACGCTGCGACATACGATGGTGATGCCCTTGTCGCCAACGTAGGTCAGGGCATATTCCGAGTCACCGACAAGAAAATCGGGGTATTTGTGTGGGTCAGGGAGGGGCGATATGCGAACATTGAGACATTTGCAGGCTCTTTGGTGAATGTCCGCCATTTGAGACGGACGTGCTGGTGGAGGGAAAAAGACAACCAGCGTTTAGCCGCAGACGAGTCGACCAGCGGATTAGATGAATGTCCGGTGCCGTGTCCATGCCATGTTTCGTATCCAAAAATGGACATATCATCCATGATTTTCACACGGTCACACTCTAACCCTCCACAATTTTCAAATATTTTTAGAATTCCCTGTATAATAAATCCGTCTACACACAGCAACAGGAGTTAGTGCGTCTCAAGAATTTATCCCGGTGCAATCTATTACCGCGTCCACTTCCTTCCGATGGCATGTCGTTTTGGTTACTTGTCCTTCTTCGTCTCCCCGTTGCCGTCAGCCTTGACAGCATCCTCCGTCATCACTTGTCCGTATTCGTTCACCCGTTTGGGATCAATGCGATATATCCAACGCTAAGGTCGTGTCAGTTGTCCGCGGTGCACCATACATAGACATTTGCCCACCTGATACAAGAATACCAGAAACACGAGGTCATCTCGGAAGCACGCGAGCCGATGAAGCGTTGGCATCTTGATGCAAAACCTGCGGATTCATAATTGCGTCAATTCCGATATCCCATGCCAGCACCTAGTAACCACTTACGCAAACAGGTCGTCCACCACCGTCGACAGTGACTTATAAATCATGGCTTTCATTGGCATGTGTGCAACGCTCTACATCACGGGATTTATCCAATAAGATGACGCATAGCAACGACGGAGACGGACCTTGAGCTTGTAATTGATGATGAGCTGGGGTATCAGTTGTGCCTAGCATAATCGATCGTCGTCAAGAAACACATCTCAGGGACGCCGGGTGTACTCACGAATCCAAACATGTATACAAAAGAGGTTAGCGTTGAGATGATATAGCTGTACCAGCCCCTGTGCGTTTCGTAAACAAGCGAGTAGACGCTGTACGCCGCCAGTAGCGGAATTGCCACATAGGATACGTATCGGAACGCAAGTTTGTCGTATCTGAAAAAAACCTCACTCGGCGTCTAATATGTCTGAAACATTTCTTGCCGACTTACTCCTGTGTCTTTTTTTCATCCTCACTGAGAACGTGCTTATCTGATCACGATATTTGTAGCAGTGCTCCAAAAAACGTGTTCGAAGTCTTACCTTTAATGCTCAACGTATAGGGGAACTTCGATCCGGCAGGCGCACGCACGATGCTAATATCGACCGCTTTTGTTATCTAGCTTATGGCGTTGGTACAAACGCGATAATCGCTCGCGTAATATGACTCACCTTCCAAGCTTCGATAACGACACCCATTCCAGACCCAAGAAGGATCATCCAACTCGTGTCTGCGTTGTTGTCGATGAGGTACAGAAGAATTATGGTCTGGACAAACACGTTGGTTATGATCTGGAAATATATCAGATGTGTGTCATGAGCGTGAGTCCATCGACTGCAACGAGGAGCGTACCGTTCTGCGAGATCAGGAGATATATCAGAAGAATGATCGAGTCCAACGGTCCGTATGCTCACCTGACGGACACCCCCACGAGTTCTTTCCGTTGACGCCAGTGCGAAACATCGGACTTGAATGCAAGCATCTCAAATCTGCGCCGGTCAGCCAGATCAGCTGATATATCGTCGGCTAGAACTCACACTGTATGCAAGATAGAGACAAGTCCGGTTAACGCGAGGAACCACGGATTGGTCTCGAGCAACATCCTCTTCACTTCATCAAGCTCGGCGCCGGTGCCGCCACCCTGCTGCTTTATCGCTTCGTCGAAACCATGTGTCATAGACGCGAAAAGCTGGAATTTAAAGTAAGACAGTGGCTGGAGCGATATTTGCAATGGCATGCTAGGAGTTGTAGTATTAATCTCGGTGAGGTGGGAACGCAGCAGCCAGAAATCATTTGGGAAGACAATTGGTTTGTAAAACGCTTTCGTTCCGGTTGCATCCCTTGCGCCAGGAACCAGGTAGACATCTTTCGCGGCGTAAATGATTGGGCTGGTCTGCGATGATGGAGATACTCACGTTCAGATATGACCGGTTGTAGTTTGTCGAGTGCGAGAGCGGTCTCATCGGAAATGAGAGCCAATGTCAGATTCTGCGGTGTATATAAATATCTTGGTTGAAGTCAGCTAACGATGGTGGCGTACCCTGTGCCAATGCGGAACAATCACATCCTCTTCGACAACCTTGACAAAATTGAATTAAATTGGGCGATACAACAATTCAAAAGGGTACCTCTTCCTCCTCCTGTATGTCATCGGAACTCAGAAGGCTTTTCTCCTTTCGGATCTTGGCCTTGGGTAGGTACCTAGTCAAAACTGGGTGCAAACTAGGTGAGGTCGATACTGGTAGATTGCACAAAACAACCAACGTTTGCGAATGTGGTGCACGGACTGTGGGTCAAACAAAGGATCGGATGGATCTGGACTTGCACCATCCTTCGTAAGGAATACATCAGCCCAGAGAGTTCCGTTCCGTTGAACGGCCTGATTGGGGTGAGAGTCTGTATACCTGATAACAGTGGATATGTACCTCAGGTAGGGCTATATCAAGGTCTTCTGTTC
The DNA here is from genome assembly GCA_038090095.1 of Zangia roseola. NCBI lineage: Eukaryota > Fungi > Basidiomycota > Agaricomycetes > Boletales > Boletaceae > Zangia > Zangia roseola. The sequence goes on from JBBPMD010000141.1 coordinate 13,253, forward strand.
TATGGTCATTCCAATCTCCGAATGTAATGTTTGACCACACGAAAGAGGGCAAGTCCCTGTCCTGATCTTCTCTCCATCCAGAGGTCCATTGGCGCGAAAACACGTCGCCGTTGGGCGACGTCGAGAAGTATACGTACATCGAGAGTGGCTGGCCCAGTGCCCACGCGAGATGGGCATGCTGTGGTGGGAGAAGGAAGGGGTTCGCCTGGTCTGCAGTGGGTTGCGTCTCGCCTCCGGGAGAGGGAACTGGAGGCGTTTGGGGCTTAGTGGAGGAGAAAAGCTTCATTGCTACATGGACTCGATTATTGACCTAAACCCATGCTTTCTTGTACTTACCAAGTTGTGTAAAGGCCCATATCAAGAACACTTGCTAGACCACAAAGGAGCATTGAGAGCCGTGATGTGAATCATACATGGCAAGACATACCTGAACGGCCGCAAGGACTTTGCGGATAGGGCCATTGCCCTCCTGAGCTGGCTGAGGGGGTTGTCTTGCTGCTCGTTCTGCCATTGTGCGAGCCTGAGCCTAGACGGTGGTGGTTGTGTTAGAAATTACGAGCACTTTACAACTCCCACGACTGGCAAAGACTACTCCGAGATGAGCTCGACCATCGGCGAGCCATTCCAGTTGTTTCTCAGCAGCACCCTCTCACAAAAGGTCAAGAACTACAAGACCATATCGACTACTTACAACCGCGACTTTCCCAATTATGCTACAGTGACAGCACAGTCGGACGGTATTCACATCTGGGATGTCAGTAAAAAGCCATTCCATACCAGCTCAAGTCTGATCCTGTCAAGTGCAGCTCCAGAACCTCCATGCTATAGCGTCGTATTCTGTCGGCCAGACTGTCGCTTTCGCAACTCCCGCCTTCAGCCTGTATCTCACCGAGGATGGAAACAAGTCAGTTATTAGCTATACGGTCATCGGCTTGGCCCCCGCGCTTGCACCTACACATCGTGGGCGGACCGTCTGGGCGATACGACAAAGACTCTCCGGTTCAACAGCTGCGGCAAGCGAGAAAACTGTTGTAGTTGTATGTTCTTCTTATCCTCACTCCATGACTAGGCTGTTGACCCGATCTCAGGTAGACGACCCGCCAGTTCAAATATGTGGTACGGGTCATGACACAGTACCACTACTGTTTGTTTCAAAAAATGCAAGCCTGTCCCTCGTAAGCGCACGAGTGGATATAAAGAGCCAGTTGGATTGGCCCGGGGAACGCGAACACCTGGAAACATTTGTCTTCCCCCGCAAATCGTGTAGCTTCATACAAGATGACACGGACTCGTGGAGCAGCGTCGCAGTCACTTGCTGCCATACCAACATGAACCTGCATGTACGACTCGTGCTTCTGGGAGAAGAAATCACGCCAGCCGGAACTTGCGAGATACCGATCGCAAGCTCGACTATCGATGCTAACGTTGTTATATCTGGCTTAACTTGTAGTCAATCTGGAATTCTCAGTTTTGTTGGTGCGTCTTCCGGGCTTAACTCACACACGACACGTTGGTATATCATGCAATAGACTCGCGAGGAATATGGGCGACATATCAACTCGTATCCCTAAATTCATCACTTGTCTCCAACCCTGTCTCAGAAAACCTCCACCTTCAACGGCTTACCTTCCTTAATGGCAAAAGAATAGAGGAAAGGAATTACCTCTCCATCGTTTCCCTGGGTACTTCTCTCGTCCTCCTTGCTGCAGTGGTTGAGGGGACCGAAGATATCTCTCTTCAAGTATGGGACCTAGCTTATGGAGTCCAGTTGACAACACAATCGATGCCCGTACCATCCCCTTTTCCTTTTCCGAATTTATGCCTCGCAGTTGCGGACCAAGGACAGGTACTTTTGACCGTGTCGGTCTCGCAAACGTCCCAGAAGAGAATTGCCCCTAAGCGTTCCTCGATACACGTTGTGCCCGTTGACGCACGACTCAAGTCTACTCTGGCGGCTGCACTTGGGAAAACGACTTTGACAAGCGAGTGGTTAGCCCCTACATCGAATGATCCAAACCTCGAGGACGGGTCAGTCAAGATACTTTCCGATGTTCAAGCTTCATTGAAGCGTGGTCGTGTACAAATGGCTGAGCGAGCTTTCTTGAAGTGGGTCGACTCACCTAGTGTAAGGGCATCGTCCTCTCCCGTGGATTCATTGCTAATCGAGTGAACAGTCTGTCCTCGGTCACGAATTTGTCAAGAAAGTCTTCAAGATCGTCCTGCCTCCAGAGCCACCAACCAACTACTCGTATACTCCCCGCATAATACGCTATCTTCTTGAAAATGCCGTCGTCAGCACTATCATGCTCGACGGTCGCCTCATCACGAGGCTACGCCAACGGGGTGACTGGGTAAAAATCCCGCTGCATGGTCCGAGCTTTTTGGTACTTACTAGTTCTTCAGGAAAACCTGATGTTTACTCTCACTGCCGTAGCAGACATCACGGAGGACGAACTGATGGCGTCGGCCAAATTCTTGATTGATCGGCAACACAAAGACGAAAATGCGATGGACATCGACACATCAGAGGGTTACGTTCCCCCTCTTTGGACCTACATATTCGCCTGTGTGTCATATCCATTTTCAACCATCCCAATGCGCTTGGCCATCCGGAAACACCTTCCCGCCGCTCAAGATCTTGTCTTGATCCTGGAGATCCTGGAGAGCTGGGTACAAGGCGGAACCGAACACGAGATGGAAGCACTGCTCAAGTCGCTCGCTACCAATACCCAGATGCCGTCAAGCAAGGCTGATTCCCCGCCGTACCCCAAGGTGCGTCTGCCGCCCTTTGCTTCATATTGCACCACGTTGACGTGTTATCAGGTCATTACGTTCCTCCGGGCCTTGCTTGATGCGTCGTTTGTTGCCCTCCTCCAATACCAGCCTTCGCACGATTTGCTGCACCGCACTCTGTCTTATATAGAGCCCGAGATCACGCTCATTGAAAGCCTGGAGCCGCTTCGTGGAGTACTGGAGCCGTTCGTGAGAGCTCAGCCGCTCAAGGAAAAGACAGGCGTATCGAAAGAGAGTCCCGCGGAGTGGAGGCGGCGGAAAAAGCAGCTCGAACAACGAGCTGATCTGGGTATTGGCTTGTATAGGTTAGAAGAACTGGTGATCTAGATTGTAATTGAATTCGAGGACTAGGCTAAACCCTTGCTTCATCGGTTGATTGTGCTTCAACTTTGTTGAAGTTGTCAGCATTCGGGTCACCGGCCGGGGACTGAGTCACTTGCTAAGCAAGTTCGGTGACTCATTTTACTCTCCACTTCGTACATTTATCAGCACGAACGCAGAAAACCCAGCTCAGCTCGAAAGAGCTGGTCCGATCCGCCGTGGTGTGTTGATAGCAGTAAGCATAACAAGTGAGGATATAAACTAGGCACCCATATGGATATAAAGCACACGCTGATCAAACGGGATATGCTTCAACTTTTTTATTGTCTCCCGCAGCGCGAATGCTGCCCGCGTATGATCCAAATGACCCGAATCATTCACCATATGTTTATAAAACGTAGACGTGATCTCGTTCGTATAGGCATCGTCGACTGCCCACATCGTCCCAATGACCGAACGAAACCCAGCAAACTGCATCGCCGCTGCCAGGTGAATCACCTCGTCAGGACTCTCCGCGTCGCCAACGGTCGTACATATGACACGCGGAGAGGTATGCAAACTCGGGGGTTGCCAGTTCGCGTTGGATGATCTGTTGGACAGTGAAGCGGCCGTCATGGAGCGCGAACGCAGATTCAAACGGCTGCTTCCGATTCGCGATACCGTGGCACGCGAGGTGGACCCATTCGTTCCTGCCTAGTTCTTCGGCGACCCTTGAGATATGCGATTCTTCACCTTCGATACGTGTGAAAGTTGCAGCACCTGCGATGATCTGGCCAGCATTTGGCCAATGCTGGCCAGCCCGGCATCGACAGAGGGGAGCACTCTGTCCGGTGGCTGTCGCTTGTCCGACAGCAAGGAAGTGTTTCCTGCGTGTTTCCGGAATTGAGGGATTGGGCCATCTGGCACGAGCCAGGGTAGGGGTGTAGGACGAGATGTACAGATCAGGGAGGTTCTTCTGTCCCTTACGATATGGGCCAGCGGCATGCAGGGGCAATACGGAAAATTCGGCAGTCGGGCACCACCAGATCCGTGACTGGAGTGGGTGCACCGTCTGAAGGAAGTGAATGATGGGGGAAATGATGTTCCAGATGTCTCGCAAGAACCACTCGAGATCTTTCGAGACGTACATCAACTTTGCGCGCACGAGTAAGGTGCGTAGTCTTGACATCAGAGCTCGAATATCTTCTTGTGTGACTGACAGCGGGATGTGAACGGGCTCCCGATCCGCTAGCACAACGAGGGCGTCACAACCGTACTTGCTTGCATTTACGACGATAACCGGGCCCCCGCTCGCTGCATGTCGAAAATCCGAAAAGAGTGAAGGCAAAAGGAAACGAGAAAGACCAGGCAGGTCACGGATATTGTGGACGACTCTTTGAAGTTGGATGTTGAGATGACACACCTGATTGTGCTGATCTACCCCAGGAGAACTGAAGGCTTTGTGTATAAGCGAGGTCAGACGCTTAAACTCTCTTGCCAAGGTTATCCCCTCTGTCCAGATTGCGGCGACATCATCAAGCGGAGACTGAAGGCGAGCGAGCTGGCTCCAGAAGACCCCACGACCCTGTTCGAGGAGTTCAACTGCACCAACAGGAGAGCGATTCCGGAGACAAGCTGAAAAAGCGTCCGGTGCGAGCGAGCACGTCAGCTTTCGGAGAATATGGAGATGTTGTGGTAGGGAGGGGAGACCTGTCAGATGACGGACAAGTAATTGAAGAGTTGTCTGATCTGCGATAAGCGTCGTAGGATGGTCAAAGTCTTCAGCCGCCTTGATCCAAGCTCTACCAGCTGACAGATCGGACGATGCTACAGCTTGGGGAACATCTGCGAGTTTGGAGTAGCTGTTGAACATCTCTTCCTTGTCCTCTAGTCTATTCGAACATGCAAACCGAGTATGCAGAGCCTGCGTGAGGTTGAGTAGAGATGTTGACCAGTCTGGGTGGCCCGGTGAGTAGATGAGAACTGCGTTACGGGTGAGATCTATGGCGTCGTCGAGATCTTCAATCCCGCCGAGCTGGTCATGCCGAATGGAGAGATGAACAGCGAGATTGTTTAGAGACATGGAGTGATCTGGATGTCCTGGTGGGCGAAGCGCAAGTGCATCTCGAGATAGGACAATGGCCCTGTCGAGATCCTCCAATCTCCCGAGCTGCTTATACCGCGCAGCGAGACAATTCGCCAAGTTGTTCAGCGACTTTGGCCGGGCGGGGTTGCCTAGAGGGCAGAGGGCCAGTGCGTCCTGGTCGAGAACCAGTGCTTCATTGAGATCCTCCAAATGCTTCAGTTGTTCGTACCGAGTAACAAGATGAACCGCGAGATTGTTCAAAGACATGACTCGGTCAGGGTGTCCCGGTGGACGAAGCACCAATGCCTCCCGGTCGAGAATAATGGATTCATTGAGATCTTCCTGACCCTCAAGGATGTTATAACGCATGGATAGATCACCTGCAAGGTTGTTCAGTGTCATTGGACGATCTGGGTGCCCTTGTGGGCGAAGGGCGAGTGCATCTCGGTCGAGGAGAATAGCCTCATTGAGATCATCAATTCCCCCAAGTTGTGTGTACCGAGCGGAGAGATAAAGCGCAAGATTGTGCAAAAACGTCGACCGGTCTGGGTGTCCTGGTGGGCAAACAGCCAGTCGGACGAGGACTATAGCCTCATTCAGATCCTCGACGTCCCAGAACCGGTCACAGCGAATGGCGAGATGATTTGCAAGGTTGTTTAAGGATGACAAACGGTCTGGATGTCTTGGAGGGCGAAGGGCGAGTGCGCTTCGATCAAGGACGATGGCTTCGTTGAGATCCTCGACCTCTCCGAGCTGGCTGTACCGGGTGGTGAGATGGATCGATCTGGGTGTCCCGGTGGGCGAAGCATCAGTGCATCCCGGGCAAGGACTATGGCCTCGTTGAGATCCTCCATATTTCCGAGCTGATTGTACCGAGTGGTGAGATCAGCTGCGAGGTTATTCAAAGCCATCGACCTATTCGGGAGCCCTGGTGAACGAAGGGCGAGTACCTCCCGATCGAGGGCAATGGCCTCGCTGAGATCATCGATCCCCCCAAGCTGACTGTAACGAGTGGAAAGGTGAAGCGCAAGGTTGTTCAAAAACGACGACCGGTTTGGTGCTCCGATGCGCAGACAGCCAACGCATCCCGGCTAAGAATTATAGCCTCGTTGAGATCCGCAATATTTCCAAGTTGGCAGTAGCGGTCACAGAGATGAGACGCAAGTTGTCCCATAGAGATGCACTGAAGAGTGTGGGGAGGTGAGCAAAACTCGAGTGCTTCACGGCCCAGGTTGATTGCCTCGTTAATACAACAAATCCCTCCTCCTTGCTTAAACTTGGCAGCAAGGGAACTTGCGTGTGAATGTAACTCTGAAACTGTGAAAACCAATGATTCGATTTCTGTACGAAAATACCAAGAGGTAGTTACCTCTCGAATCCATATGAGTGAACTAACTTGAAGAAAGAAAAGATGCGGTTTCGGGAAACACAGGTACCTGAGCATGCGCAAGGAACCAGATATGCGGTGTTACACGTGTCCTTCAGCGCCGCCGCATGGTCGAAAGCCGCGGAATACTCCAGTGTACTTCTCGGAGGTATTAGCCTGCGCGCTTACTATTTGGATAGTCACAAGCCGGGGTCGGATCATTTCCTGGTACCGGCAAGGATCCTATGAAGTGGCGCCGTCGGCGCAATGCTCCTGTATTACTGTTAGAAACTCCATGGAATTCACCCTCCTGGGATGCTCTGACCGTTCAACAAACGGATGCTACTTAATAAACGGCCCAACATTCTTCTATGTCAGGTCGCCGAGGCTGTTTGAGAAATAGTAGAAACGAGTTTAGAGGTAGAATAAACTTGCCTGTAAGGAAAACAGACAACGCTTGTCAAGTACTCCAACTCACAATATATCGGGAGCGAACATTTGGTGCCACTGTAACAGATCCGGAGGAAACGTGTCCTTCTGTGACCGAATACTACTCGTTGCAGGGCGATCTGTTTCCACTGCGTCAAAAATTGCTTTGCCCCTCCTTCAACATAAATCAATCTTTATGTACGCCCTGTTTTCGCACTCAATCAGTCAGAGACCGCACCCACTCACCAGTCAATCAATCCTGGCACGCCCCGGCCTGTAGCGCTAGTGTCGAGGATGGCGTATGTAGAATCAAATAGCGATGTCTGATTCATTGTTCCACACGAATCGTGCTTCAGAATCATCCTCAGTGACTCTGCGAAGCGTGTCGGAAAGCTGTGTGCCTTGTCAACCGTCGACATCCACCTGAGAACCTCCCAGTCTCATGTCATCTTGTAGGGTATACCAGCATAGCCTGAACTTTGTAGAGCTGATCAGTAGACATACTTGCACAACCGATCAGGGCCATCGGGTTCACAGGGGCAAAGGAAAATCCTGGAGGGTAACAATCAGCTAATATCAGGATGGTTGAAAAGACACGACGAGTAAGATATTTGCAGTGGCAGAGTTCTATGGCAGCACGTGACTTGTGCATCATACGCTATCCATTTAGAAGATAGGGCAGACTACTCCTCATCCGCTTCACCCACATCAAAAATTGGCGTTCTCTCATAATCCACGATTGCCCGATCCCCTCCCTTTCGCCCACCTAGCCCAACTTCCAGCTCGTCTTCGTCACCGTCGCCGTCGCCGTCGGACGTAGCTTTAAGGGGTATGTTCTCTTCGGCATCGTCTTCTTTGCGAGAGAGCTGTATGCGCCTTCTGCGGAGTTGATAACATATACAAACGCCTACACCGATGGCAATGAGTAAAAAAACGAGCACGGCCGTGCCTGTGTTGTAGTATGCTTGAAAACCCGTCGTAAGTCAACCTTAAACGCGGAGGAATAACACATGGGACAAGAGGTGCTCACCATCCCACTGCGTTTTTGTTTGTCCGGAAGGTTTTCCAGAAGCATCAGGCGAGGGATGGTCCTCGTCATCAGCAAAGACAGGTTTGACCTCATCGCCGACACTGCTTGGGATAAGTGCCGAGCCCTCAGTGATCACTGAAAAGTTCATGCCCATGAAACGGAGGATCATGTCATGCGCAGCTTCAGGAACGTCGTATGGGACCATGTGTGATGCATTGAAGACCTACACGCAAGAGATCTGAATGTCAGTATTTGTCGCAGCGTGTAACGATACTTTACCTTGACATATGTAAGGTTTCGTGAAGTGACCCATGTCCCGGCAGGTGTCCCATCGACAGTCCACGGCTCGGTCGGCGCGGCCTAGACAGAATAAACGTCACTAATCAAGGCGAAGAAGAAAGGGAAAGATAATAGACGTACTCCAAGACCTTTTTCGCCATTCCACGTCATGGCACCGACCAATCTCTCGATGCCAATGTGGTTACATATGAAGTCCTGGTCTCCTGCAAACAGTAACACAGGGATCTGTTCGACGACGCTCGGGAGAAGCGTAATGGATGATGGGGAGAGCCAAGTCCTCAACTCAGACCCAACACGGTGTTGGCATTCGACCCAGCTCTCAGGTTTGCCGGTGGCGTGCAGCGCCCGGACGACATCTGGGCGCTACGAACGCCGACAAGTAAATGCTTTCAGCAGCAAAACGGAAGTGTTGAATTAGAGGACTTACCCCGAGATAAGCAGTTACTTCTGTCAGGTCAGGTGGCCAGTTCATACCACAGGCTGGTGACTCGTCTTCTAATCGTACATCGTAAATATTAGTGCATTTTTCCACTCCATGTTCTCTGCATGGCATCAGGAAGTCGACATGATGTAAATCAAAGTCTGCACTCACGTCCGTAACCCCGACTGGAGAGCTAAGGATACGAGTTCCTCACACTGGTTGATGTGTATTTGTTCCGGCAATGCTTCAGCGAGTGCGTGATCGAATAGTGCCAGACACATATTTGTGGCTTCTTTGCTAACGCGGTATAGCTTTCGAGTAATCCGCTGTGAGAAACCGCATACGAAAGAAATGAACTAAACCCACCGACGATTGGACATCAATTAGACCATGGACTTCGGCATACTCAAGGTATGCGGGGTACTGATTGCGTCCATCTATCCAGCCATTACCTATGGCAACACCACGCAACGGAACGTCAAGGTCTGACTTGAGAATCCCATCCGCTGTTGTACATGTCAGCAGTTGGAAGATATTGCTTTTCGAATAGGTTATACCAAAGTAAGGGATGTATTGTCCTGCAAAACTTTCACCACCAAGGTAGGTCTGCCACGAATAAGCGACTGAGAATAATACAAAAAGAAAAGAAAAAACTGACATCTACTAATAAATATTCCGGAAAGACCTGATAAAAAGTCCTGAGAAACTGGATTACGTGCGCTGTGGCCTGTATCCATCGGTCAGCAACTACCAGGAGAGATGGGTTCAAAGAGGGAGGATACCTCTTCTAATGTATGTACGTAGCGATTTGTGCTCGTGTATGACAATCCCGTCCCCGCGGGCTGATCAACTGTAAAATGGTGAACCCGGAGTGAAGCAAATGAGAATGCAACTACTCACTGTAGACCACAGTGGTATACTCTTCCCAACCCCCTTCGACAGTCTTTAAGCCTCCATTGCCATCCACCTTCCATGGACCCATTTCCATCATGAGCCCATCGAAGGACGAGCATCCCGGCCCACCCTACCATGACACGATTCAGCGCATTGGTGACGCGCAAAACGCTGCAAAGACTTACGTTAAACCAAAACATCAACCTCTCTTTATCAGCTGCTCTCCGTGCCTTCACCATCACGAAAAACAAGTGTGCGAGCACGTCGAGCTCACTCGCAGACAATGCATTTGGGTCAGAGAGAATGTGTCCAGCGTATATGTGTAATGGGTGGGTGGGGTCCTCGTGTAGACCGGGGAGATTCGAGACGTGAAATGATGCAGCTGAAGGAACTGCAGTCGGATGTGATATGAGCGTCTCGACCTGATGTGCACACGAGAAAGGTACCTACCGTCGGTGGGTATTGCCCAAGCCCATTGGGCTACTAAAGAGAGGAACCAAAGGTTTGACCTGACCGGCCAGCGGAATACAGACGTGGACATTTCTAGCAGTCTTGAATTTGACTAGTCTGTTGGATGATGAGTGCGGGCGACAGTGTCCGAGACTTATCCCAGCCCGTTGGCGATGTTGCCAATCAGCGCCAATTATTAAACGCACTGCCCCACGGCACTATAGTAGGTGACAACTCAAGTACTCAATAATCAATTCAGGGTCAAAGCGCTCAAACACATGCTCATTAGATAGTTACTACTTAATAATTCTAGTGTGGATGGCTCGTGGTGAGATGTGAATATTTGAATGTTGATGTGCAGCGCGCCGTGATCCGAGTCTCAGGGTCCCATTGGAGGAACAAACTGCCACGTCAAGGGACTCCGTGCATTTTCCCCCTCTTTTTGTTCCTGTGACTAGGCCCAAGCCATGCGGTCCCTAGCGTTGGTGTCAAGCCTGTTCGCGGTCGCTGAACTCGCCTCCGCGCAATATTTCTCAGCAGGGTGGACTCCTGGGCAGGCGGTGCCAACATTGTCTGCTCAGGCTATCCAATCCACCGAAACAGCCGGAAAACGTGGTGTGACGCCACCGAAACTTTCGTTTCTCGACAATTTAGTGACTGGCGGTCCACTTTCTGCGCTTTCTTCGGTTTTGGGCCTCAACTTGACTGGGACACCCGCCGTGATCTGGGACGAGCGGATTCCCCTTATCACAGATTCCAACTATGGCGACCTGATTCTGAACGAGGCGTTGACACCGGAGGAGGAAGAAAACCGCGTTTGGTTCGTCCTTGTGTAGGTCAAATCTCCTCCAGTGGTGTCGATATTGAAAACATTTCACAGCACTTCTACAGCGGGACAACCAGCGGGCGTCTCAAAATACGTGGATGAATCTTTCGACGCTACATATAACTACACCCTAGGGAAGGGTGACTTGGAACATGTTCGCTTCGGAAGGATTGATTACCTGGATGTTACTTATATTACCACCAAATGGGCACTGTGGTCGTACGCGCCTACTTATTTCATCTCTGCTCTGTCACTCAACCGTCTCCCCAGTCCTCCCACACTTGTCGTGTTGAAAGATAGAGGAAAGACTCTGCGATTCTACAAAGCCGGCCAGATCCGACTTACCGATGAAATACTGTACCAATTTCTCAAAGAAGAAGCATGGAGTCACAAGGAACCTTGGAAATCCGCGTATTCTCCTGGAGGAGATAGGTTGGCATGAATCCAGACTTGTTACTTCCACCAACTCATATGCATAACAGGGAATGGGTGCTTGATTACTTCGCTCTTATATTGGCAATGACCTACGGTTACCTCGTTCGAGTGCCCAAGTGGTTGATGTACATGATGAGCGGGGGCGCGGCGACCTTCCTTATCAATTTCCTCCACAAGCCAGCGGCTCAAGCTAAGCCAAAAACAAAAACAAAAGCCGTCCCACCGCAACCTCCCGTTCCGGCAGCAACCCCGTCGAAAGAGGGGGCCAAGACAACTGCTACCAATGGCTCAAAAACACCCAGTAAACGCAGAGGGAAGAAATAGCGACGTACCCTTACCTAGCCATTCATTATCTCGCGTGTGCGTAAGAGCCCATCAGTTATTATAATACATTAGATCTTGCCCTCCTTTGGTTTCGATGCTCATTTGAGCGTTTCCCAATGTTGTCATCTCGAATCACATAAATCAGATCACAAAGCTCCGGTCGCTGTGTCATGGTTATGGTTGATAATGGGGCCTGGACTTTAATAGCACGGTCGCTTTCCCAGGTGTGAATACTCGTATCGTCAGCGAGGCGTGAGATACATGTTAGAATACGATCCGTAACAAACGGTACGGTGTCAATGTACGTCGATGTGTACACCGACTGCCGCCGTGTTACACAGTACTTTAGAACCTTGTACGTTAGTGACTACATTACTAGGGTATTCTACAGTTTTCCAACAATAGCGGTCCCACCGGCATCGACGGAACGTAATGCCCGGCAAGCCGCCAATGACGATCGACTGACCTCGGCCCGATCAGGGAAAAGTCAGAATCGTGATAAACCTCCATAATACTATGGAACGTATCAGCACTGTCCTAACTTTCCCTGATCGGCGCCACATACTCGCCAGTGCTTGTTACCATTCGTCTCCTCCTTCGATCAAGTCACGTCACTTCCTCCGAGTTCCTTTCTCCCCTCACCAGTCGTCATCGTTACTTTTTCTTTCCTTGTCTGGTTACTCTTCACATTGCTTTGTCCACTCGCGAATGTACCCTCGAGCTTGACCGAGATAGCTTAGTCCCTGAGCCACACTGCAGTATAAAAGCTACTCTGTCGCCTTAGTGTCGAATCAAAGTTCCGATTAATATTTCTCATCTGTTACTCACGACTTCACGATCACCAGCTTCAATCACTAAATCTGCCCCTCGATCGCCCTCTCATCCTCTTTGTTCCCTGTGTAACTTGCTGGTAGCACGTGTTCGAGACTGCGCAAAACCATTTACCCATTTGTCCCGAGCTAGTCCTATCACAGTCATCCTTCGCTGACATGTGTGTCAAATCTGTTCTCCTAACCAGCCTCCTCGCCTTCATTACTATCGCCGCTGCAACGCAGCCCCGAAACCACTGCTTGAACGGGACCCTCATGTGTTGCAAAAGTCTTGTAGATCCCAGTGTCATTCCATTACTCAGCAGCGTGCTGGGTATCCGTGCCTCAGACATCGCCGAGCCTTTTGGCACCAAATGCAAGCCCGTCGCTGCTGGAGGCCACTCCACCTGGTATGTTAGCTTTGCCACCATCAAGGACTGACATGCTAATTGAATCATAGCAAGATAGTTGTTTGCTGTCGCGATGAGGCATTCAGAAAGCGACACAGAGAACTTCGGCCTCGCAATCCATTGGCGGCAGGTTATCTCGCAAGCAGTACTTTTGCGTTTGATTGTACCCCAGTCTGCCGCTGATCACATGAGATTGGAGAGCTATAGTGACTTGTGACACTTGTATGACATTTGTATTTTTGCTTGCAGTCGCCCTACTAGTGTCAGCACCTGGATTAGTTGGATGTACATGCATTCAAGTTCTTGCTCTTCCATGATGAGAAGACCAGTGACAACGGTCACAGTTCGAGTCGTCGCTGGGTTTGAGGTATCTACAGTGATTGCGAATGTGGTGGGCGTCCCAGTCCCGCTGCTCTGCGCATACACATTGTAGTGTGGTGTGTCAGCGGCGAGACGCAACAGCAGCACTCGATACCGTACCAACCTTTCATAAAGCTGCGGTATCGATTATCATAAGAAAGTGAGCTAGAGACCGCATGTATTTGGCATGGTATCAGTTTGTTCGATTCCTAGTCGCCGACCTACGAATTAATTGCTGGTCTTCGAGCATTTGCCACAAGTCCGTCAATATCCGATGCGGGGCTTGGGAACATCGAGAAAGTTCCAGGGACTGAGCCGAGAGCGACTTGACACTTGTTTCGAGCACAGACTCGCAGCAATGATTTGATGCAAGAAATTAGCTATGCTCTGAGCAGACGAGTCGTCCAAGTTCGGGAGCAAAGGTGAACACAGGGGTTCGCCAAATTCGCCAAATTACATAAGCGATATCCTTTGAAAATCGCGCTCAAATCATTGACGTTTATACTTGGAACCGTACAGTATGTCGCAATCCGTTGGTAATGTATGATACTTGCACCTGTTCCCTGTGAGTAGGACTAATTCTGAGTGACAGACCGCGCTTGCCTATGCTCGTGTATGGCACCACGTCGATGCCTCGGACAGGGTATTGGGAAAACTTGCAGAGAGGATAGCCCTTGCGCTCATGGGCAAGCACAAGCCAATATACGACAAGGGTGGTACGTGTCACGGTGTCGGAGCTTTGAATATCGTTTAATTCTTTGCCATTCAGTGGATTGTGGGGACTATGTCGTAGTGACCAATGCACGGAATATCAAGGTTTCGGGAAGGAAAGACGAACAACTTGTGTATCGAAAACACACTATGTATCCGGGTGGTCTCAAGGAAACGCCATATGAGACCATGATGGAGAAGAAGCCGAACGAGGTGCGTTCCCTTTCTATCTTCCTTTCAGGTCACTGAAGTGGGTGTACACTGGGACCCAGATCATTTATCACGCCGTCTCTGGCATGTTACCCAAGAACAAACTACGAGACCGACGTATGGCACGACTCAAAGTATTTGGTGGGCCAAACCCTGGTATATACCAGAATAACATCCTAAAGCGGTGGGAGGATGGTACCCTGACAGATGAGTACATATTAAAGCTCGGTCGAAAGAACAAGACATCGTCACAGTCGAAGTAGTGGCGGTTCTTTCCTCGCGCATCCTATAATTGCATTGCATTATATATCTACATTCTTTTACCCTTGTGTTCGTTCTGAATTGACTCCTACGGCCTTCCTGCCCTGGTTCTTCTACGTTCCGTCTTCAGGTTCCTCTGAAATGTGAGGTCTCGACGAGAGCGTATGCGCCACATATTCCTGCAGCACAATGCCTGTAATATGTTGAGCAGGATCCCGAATTGATACTCTTTGACTGACCTATAGTCATGAGCGCAGAGCCGTCGAATGCTTTGTACATGTCTTTGCGATAAGTCTCGGGTTTAGTTCTAGGTCCTTCTCGCCCACTGTCCTCGGTGTCCATGACCCCGTTCTCGTCTTCATCTCCTTCAGTGATCTCGTCATCCAATTCTGTGTCGTCCGTTTCAGAGCCGATATTCTGTTGTCCGCGGGAATTGGCAGCAAGAGTGTGGATACTGTCCTGCGGTTGCTTATGCTGTTCTTTTTTCTTTCCGCGGAAATCTTTGCTGCTGTCGAATAACTGCCCTCTTTCGCGGTAGTAGCAGCTGGCAAAATGGTGGATGGATTTCAACAAGTCCTTGACAGCATCAGTGAGGCGCTGTCATCCAAGGAAATTAACTCACAGGGGCTGGGTCTGAGAAGGAGATGAGCGCTCGTGCACCTGGACTGTCTGCATCTTGCTCAAGAGATGAAACAGAAGCCGGAGCGGGGTCCAAGAAACTCAGATCATGCATGAAAGAGATGCGCCGTCGAGTCCTTGTGTTTAATCGTTCCGATTCCGGCTCTTGAAGCAAGTCCTCATCTGGGCCATCGCAAGCGTGTTGCTTACCCTTACTCTGGCTGTGAACATCGTCCTTGTACTCCTCGTCACCAGAGAGGTCGATGAACTCGCGTTCTACGTCGTCTGCAGGCACGCTGGTGATTTTGCGCCGTTTCTTAACTGAAGCCTTGCCACCAGCGTCCTTGGCAATCCAGTTCCCTCTGGAATCTACGAGGGTAGACCCTGCCGTGCGATGTCGAGCGTTGACTGAAGACTGCTGTACGCGAGACCCGTCTGGGTGTAGACGAAGGGTCGCGAGATCGTGCGTCGTACTCTTTCTGCGGATGCTCATTGGTAGTGGATTGTAATTGAGCTCGAGCCGGTCCGTCCGCGTCAGACCCCGTGACTCGAAATGGCTTGCCCTAAAGTACCATTATTGGGACGCGTCTGGTTCCGACGTGCCTTCCACCTTTGCCTCGTTGCACTTCCATCACGAAAACGGTAACGACAACAATGGTACGTCGCACACGCGCGACCACCGCTGACGAGTCCGACTCTGTCAAAGAGAACGTCGAAGTCAACGGGGTTGGAAAACAAGTCAAAGTCAAACAGGAGAACGCCAAAAAAGGGAAGGCACGACGCGTCGAGTCTGACGAAGACGGGGGCGAAGAAACGGTACCTTCTCAGCACAATTGTATCGAGATAGATCAAGACGCCGAGGGTGAGGAGGTCGATGGCGATGGCGATGAAGAAGGGGAAGGGGAAGGAACACCCAAGGGCCGTAAGCGCACTAGGATCAACTCCGTTGGCGCTTCCGTGCCTTCGAGCCCGAAACAAGAACGCATCCAGACACTTCCGCGAGACGATGATGGGTAAAACAATTCTTTCGAGTGTCGTTGACTTGAGTCGATCTTTTAACGTCATTGCAGCTTTATTCCAGGATCCATCGTCCGCATTCAGCTGGAGAACTTCGTCACCTACGATTGGGTAGAGTTCCGTCCAGGACCATATTTGAACATGATATTCGGTCCCAATGGTACCGGAAAGAGTAGTATTGCGTGCGCCATCTGCCTCGGCCTAAACTGGCCTCCAAGCGTCAGTATAGCCTGCGCACTCGGACTCGGTGGTTGACGTCTACTTCTAGATTTTGGGTCGCGCTAGCGAGATTAGCTCGTTTGTCAAAAATGATAAGGAATCGGGTTACATCGAAATCGAGCTGAAAGGTGCCAAAGGCGAATCGAATCTCGTCATTCGGCGAAACCTTAGCGCGAAGACTAGGGCATCTACCTTCATGCTCAACGGCAAGCAGACGACGGGCAAAGAAATATCCAACCGCATGGCGAAGCTGAATGTCCAAGTCGGCAACCTTTGGTAAAGTCGAAGTGATAATTGACAATGTATTGTGTACTGAGTGCATATATGCGGTCTCTAGTTCTTTTCTTCCTCAAGACAAAGTCTCCGAGTTTGCTCAGATGACCCCCCAACAATTACTTAGGGAGACTCAGCGGGCCGCGGGTGACCCCAATTTAACCGAATGGCATGATACCCTGGTTACTTCCGGCAAGGAACTTAAAGTTATCCAAGAGGTGACGTACACGGACCGTTCCAATGTTTCCCCTGATTATTAATGTTGCCATTGTAGCGGATAACAGAGGATCAAGAAGTACTCAGAGTGATGGAGGACCGAAATGCTCAGCTTGAGCGAGATGTGGACCGATACAAGGAACGCATGAAAATAGAGAAAAAGGTATGTTAGAGTGTTTGCAGTTGGCTCCCTTCGTATAGACGCTTTCCAGATCTCCGAGCTAAATGTCTTGATACCTGTGAAAGAGTACCACGAGGCGAAGGAACGCTATGCGCAAGCCAAGGAGCGCCAGCGCGCGCTTCACGCTCGTGTCACGGAACTCAGAGATAGAGATGCTCCTGTCGACACAAAACTCAAGTGAGTTTACATCTATACATGGTCTATACATGGTGACTGGAGTGCCTAACTATGTACAGGCAATTGGACACACAGTACAAGGAATTCGAGAAAGCCCGAGAGAAGAAGAAGAATGCATCTAAGGCGAAATTCCAGCAATTGAAGACAAAGTGGCAGGAGAGCGAGAACATTGTTGGTTTTCTCACGTGCGTATCAGCCTCCAAAGCTCAATTCATTGCAGGAAAATGAAGCAGAGGATGTCACAAACAAGCTTGATGGATTGAAGCGTGCTGAGAGAGACCGCGCGAAGAGAATCAAGGACCTCGAAAACCAAATCAGGAAGATGCAGAACGAGATAGATAATCCCCCTCAACTGGAAGATCTGCAAGGGATTAATGATGAGATTGTACGTTGTAATCTTATGGCTTACGGTGCAGTTGACGACACTTACGTTGGCGGTTTAGCGCCAAGTGAACACGGAGCACAACCGTACAAAGATTCGCATGGAAGAGCTACAAGAGAGTCAGAAAATTAACATTGATGCCTCGGCTGCCCAGAAAGCCAAAATCGATGACGCTATGGGCCAGTAGGTGGTTTTCACATCAATTTTAGCATGGTCCCTGATAATCTGTGACGCTAGGCTTCAACGGTTGGAAGATGAGCGCCATCGTAAGCTCGAGAATCTTCGCAAGTGGGACCGGGATCATGCTGAGGCTGTTGCGTGGCTTCGCAATAACCAGAGTAGGTTTAAGATGGAGGTGTTCGAGCCACCCATGATCTGTTGTAGTGTCCCTGACAAAAGGTTCACCAATGCTATCGAGGCTTGTTTCAACGTGAATCAGCTGAAGGTAACTGGTCATTCGTATTTTTTACTATTGTGACTTTTGACAATCACGTCTGTTTAAAGACGTTTGTCGCACAATGTGAGGAAGATTATGAACTACTCAATCGTTGCTTGAACGACACAAATGAGGCCGGTTTGAGGAAGGATGCGACGAAAATCAATACTTGGTTCCGTCCCAAGGTCGATCATCTTGGTCCACCAATGAACGATGAAGAAGTGGGTGAATTTTCTTTTGTCTAATACTCTTCTAACGCCTATCTTAGCTGAGAGCTCTGAACTTTGACACATACGCCACTGATAAGATTAGTTGTCCTGACGGTCTGTTGTGGTACCTGACCCGAGAAATAAATCTCCATCGCACGGTATGGGTTTTTACACTTTTCGATGCGCGTGGCTTATATGGATCACGTAGGCGATTGCGTTGGACGGTTCAAAGGTCGATGTAGGTGATGCTATGGAGGCCGTCTCGCGCGTTGGTCCCCGTGGAGAAGGTGGCGGGGCTACATTCATCGCCGGAAACGTGGTCAATGTCGTCCAGCGCTCGCGATACGGGAAACGTGCCGCACAGAACTTGACACGCGAAGTCCGGCCAGCCCGGAACCTTGTTAGCAGCGCTAGTGTGTCCCTTTCGAACTTCTACATCACACAATGAGACTGATAAGACCTCAGTTGACCCCGAGGTTAAAAAACAACTAGATCGAACTCTTCAAGAGGCGAGGCAAAGTCTCGAAGATATCAACGAGGGCGGCAATAAGCTTGCAGGAGAGGAGCGGGAAATCAGGAGTGAGGATAACCAATTCAAGAAGAAATTTGTGAAGTGTTCTCCTTCCACTCTCGGTATTACTCAACTGAATTACTCTGAAGGCAGCTTTGGAGGAGCGAAAGAAAAAGGTGGTTGATACACAGAGGCATTTGGCGACACTGGATGCCAAGATCGGTGCGTTGAAGGGCCACTACCTGACAGATCTTCATGCGAATGACTTTATACGTCTATAGGGACCAACAAGAATAAGCTTAAGGAGCTAGAAAGCGCGCCCACCGCCGATGAGGAGCGAGCTCGTCTCAGGAGGAATCTTCTCGAATTGTCGAAGAAACGGGTAAAAATTGCCTTGGACTACACGGTTAGTTTACTCTCGGATAATTTGTACCACCATGTTCACAGTGCTACTAGCAACTGATCAATGCGGCCGTCGCCGATCAAGCAGCTGCCACACGTAGCGGGCTCGAGTTTCTACAAGTCAGCGCGAACAAAAACGCACTCAAGGCGTTTTGCGAGGAGAAGAAAGTGGGGTATCAGCAAGCGCTTGCCGAGTTTGAGGAAGGTGAATTATTTCTGTTACTTCCGCGGACACATGTTCATTGTATTTGCGCAGCTCACCAAGCCTACCTCGCCCTAAAGGCTGAAGCCAAGGAAAAGCGAGATATGAGCGTTGCTCTTGTTCGGGCCATGGATCAAGAATTTCAAGATGAATTCGCACAAATGGAAGTGGTGCGTTGACCCTGGGCTCTATTATTATTCTCAAGGGTTAGAGGCTGATGAGTGCCATCAAGGAGGGTGCGGTGCATGATAAGACAGTCGAAGACCTGCAGGCGGAACTCGAGGTTGAAAAAGCCAAACTGGAGTTGATCATGCAGACGAATCCTGGAGTGATCGAGCAATACGAGAAAAGAAAGGCAGAGGTACATTCCAGTCACTTGTATAGATGTCGGACATGTGCTGATTTATGTTCAGATCGCGAAGCTAACCAAGGCATTGAAGGACCGAGAAAAGACCAGTCAGCGCTTGGAGCGGGCAATCAAATCTGCCAGAGTGCGTCAAGTTTACGCAGAATCATTCAGCTAACTGACAGAAGGGATTTTTGACCGTAGGACAATTGGCAACCTGCCCTGGAAAGACTCGTGGAAAGTATCGGAGAGAAGTTTTCCGCTGCATTTGATCGTAAGTCATCTCTCGACTAATCATCCCTCCGCCTTACGGAAGATGAACAGGGATTGGCTGTGCTGGCGAGATTAAAATCAGCCCTCACGATGAGTATGACAAGTGGGCCATTGACATTCTCGTAAAGTTCCGTGATAAGGAAAAATTGCAACTTTTGACTGGCCAGAGGCAATCTGGAGGAGTAGGCCACGCTTTAATCCCATCCTTGAATGTGTATCGATGACGTTCGTTCAGGAACGTTCCCTGACAACCATTCTTTACCTGATGAGCCTGACAGAAGAGGCCCGAACGCCCTTCTCCTTGGTGGATGAGATCAACCAGGTACGTTCATACCTCCGCGGATGAGCGACGTCGTCTGAGTAAACCCTTTAGGGAATGGACCAGCGTGCAGAACGGGCAGTGCACAACTCCATGGTCTCGGTGACCTGCAAGGATGACAGTTGCCAATACTTTTTGATCACGCCGAAATTACTTCCGGACCTACTTTACCACAAGCGCATGAAGGTTCTCTGTGTCAACAATGGTGATTGGCTCCCGGAAGAGAAGGGCATCGGTAACATGATGAGCCTGATTGACACGTTTGTTCGGATGCGAGACCGCTCCGCACGAACAGGGTAGACCTTTCACCCTCCACTGAATAGTATTATGATCCTATCCCCGCGGCATAGTATCATTTAAATTTGACCAATATTTGTTCTGGTCTCACATGATGTGCTACGTATCTTTTACCTAAATTCTGCACCCATCTGTAGTAGATACTGTAACATGCACGCCTAATCGCACGAAGTCATTCAATGGATGATCCCCTTGATAACTGCGAGCTCCGCATTCATGATACTACTTGTTGCAGCACCGATGGAAACGTTGTTGGCGAGCACAACAAATTTGACGTCCATCACTGGACACTGGCGGACTCGACCGACAGAGACGCCTGCACCGTCCTGATAATACCGATCCAAGCGTGGCTGAGGGCGGTCTGACTCCTCGTGGACGAATATGGTATGGACTGGCGCGGACGGACAAGCTGGTGCATCTGGGGTATACGCTGCCATTGCCTCCCGGACCTGCTGTGGGCTCGGTGGCGGCCGCCTCGCAAAGCGCACAGACACCGTCATCGTATGCCCATCAATAACTGGCACACGGGTACACGATGCAGACACCCGCAACGGGTGATCCGCGCGCATATCAAACGCCATTTTCCCATCGTCCCCCTCGACTATATTTCCCAAAATCTTGAGCGTCTCCCACTCCATCTTCTCTTCCTCGCCCGCGATGAAGGGTACGACGTTATCGACGATGTCGAGGCTGGGTACGCCTGGGTAGCCGCCGCCTGAAATCGCTTGGAGGGTTGTGACGATGCAGGCTTCGATCTGCCCGAATGATTTTTCGAGGGCGCGGAGGGGGATGACGAGGCCTGTTGTGGAGCAGTTGGCGTTGGTGAGGATGAAGCCTTTTTTAAGGGGGGGATCGTGAAGGGCTTGTTGGTGGGGGATCACGGCAAAGTGGGAGGGGTTGACGAGGGGGACGACGAGGGGGACGTGGGGATCACGCCGATAGTTTTTGGCATTTGAGAAGACGGCGAGATCGGCGGATCTGAAGGCGCCCTCTACAAGACGAGTCAGCCTAGATGAGGAACGGCATTCAGAGAAAACAGAGACGGGTGCTTGCCTATATCACCGGCAACGTCGGCATCCAAGCCAGAAAAGACGATGGCGCAATCTTTGAAATGAGCTGGTTTGCACTCGAATACGATGGTGTCTCTGACGATGGAGGGTATCCGGGTGCCTTGTTTCCAGTTTGTAGCCTTTGAGTAGGGTTTTCCAGCAGATCTGACAGAGGCGCCGAGGGCATGGATGGTGAACCAGGGATGGTCTGCGAGGAGGACAATAAAACGCTGTCCGACTGTGCCGGTGGCACCTATCACGCCAACTTTGATAGCGGGGCCATCTGTGATCTTGGACATGATAAAAGATGATGTCGTTGGAGAGGGTCACTGAGGGCGATATCGGACAGGATCTACCTGCCCATGTTACCAATTTGGGCGAGTGAGAACAACGGGGACCTCATATTGCAAGCTCAACTTTTCGATCCCTCATATCGGCTTGACCGTAAAGCGGCCATTCGCATAGGTACTCAATAACCTTGGGATGGCTCAGGGTAATTTACATAGGGGTTAATTTAGGGACGTGGGAATTAGTATAGTCAATGGGAGTACGCAACTTGCCAACGATCCCCATTCAAGTACCCGACCTCCGATGGCGTCGCCCTCAGATCCTGCCATCCAACTCGTCTTTGCGCCCAACGTCCTCCATAATCAGGCCCTCACATCCGTCAAATTCCTCTCTTCATGCTTTGCTGGCGCCGTCGCTGGCATACTTGGTCTTGAGAACTGGCATGGGTTTGCACTCTTTGCCGTCTCCGTGCTCTCGACCTCGTTTGTGATATACGCCATCAACTGCAAGGGAAAACCCGCAAAATATTTGTCCGGCGGCATCGGAGAACTGGTCAACCCAGGCCAAGACAATATTTTTACCTTTATTCTCGTTTGGACGCTCTTCTATGGTGTGTGGCATATCTTGTTCCGGCGGTGGCGATTTCTTACCGATGAGACGCTTGGCTAGGCATCGTGCACGGTACGACACTCGGAGAAGTAAGCGTGTATGAGCTTGCTGA
Organism: Zangia roseola; assembly: GCA_038090095.1. Lineage (NCBI taxonomy): Eukaryota > Fungi > Basidiomycota > Agaricomycetes > Boletales > Boletaceae > Zangia > Zangia roseola. The sequence goes on from JBBPMD010000141.1 coordinate 35,804, forward strand.
CTGACTGTGACCCTTGTTTCACAGTGTATGATTGATGCCGGTCTGAATGGTCCGAACACGTAGCGTTGTATCCCACTTCTAATTGTTACTTGAATAAAATTACGATCTCGTTTCGCAACAAAATGCCACGGTTATAAAATCCACACAAAATTGAAACTCACATTGCAACCCTTCGGAAGCAGCCAATCCGTACGACGTGACACCATTCCCACGTGGCGTGCTTCGGATACCACGTGGGCTTCTTTGTGGCTATGCTGTCATCATAGCACTTCCCGATCGAGAGTGTCCTTGTTCGTCAAAAGGCAGACTCGTCTCAACCGCAATGTACTATCCCTCCCCTCCTTCTCCTCTTCCGTACACCCCTTCACAATGGTCAGCACTTACATCTTACTACAGTTCGGTGACGACACTTTCTCCCACCGCTTCGAAGATCTCGAAAGCAGACCCGCTTTCACTGTGTACGCCCACACCCATCCTCGACTACTAACCGCTCATTCCTCTCCAACAGGAAAACTGTCCGTCCACGCCTATCCATTCTCATACCCTCCTTAACCCCCTCCAGGTCCACGAACAGCCCAACATCGTCGTCCAAGTCGCTCGAGAAGCGGAATGGTGTCAACAACACCCCGGCATTATGGGCCCGAACAACGCCTACCTCTATTTCGGTCCGAACAGGGCCCGCGGATTTCTAGTGTATGGAAATGGAAAGGAAGTTCCGATGATGCATCATATTCGACAAAAGAGAGACGGTAGCACGTAAGTATACCGTTTTTCGCCGCACCCGGCCATCATTTCGCTCTCTGTCCCCCCTCTCCCCGAGAGTTGTCTTCCCACGTGTAATCCGACTGCGCACGTGGAGGAAAAGGGGATAAAGTTTATGTGGTGACGTGGTTGGAAAAAAAAAAAAGGGTTGACCGTGCTGACTCGACGACATTATTCCTAGATCACGCTATTTTACGACACAACATGGGAAAGAGCTCAAGTGGAAGATCTTTCCGCAAAAAATGGAGGTGAGTCTCTCTCTCCCTCTCGAGACGTGATTCTGCCCCTCCCCCTTTCTGCCTCTGGTTCCGCCGATCGATCACTGACCAATCGATCGAACTCGTTGCAGTGTATCGACGGACGCACGACCATAGCAACCTGGGAACTAAGCCAACCCGAGGACGTGTTCAACGCTCGACTTACCATCCGTCACGCCGGTCTCAGCGTGGTGACCGAAATCCTCACCACACTCACGCTCAATCGGATGGCCATGGCATTAAATTGGCAAACTTAGAAGGCGTTTGATTTCGATTTTTTTGGAACCCCGCCTTCATATGATTTCTCCGTGGCCCCCAAAGTCCTAGGAGTCCTCTTTTTGGTTTTTTTGAATTTCGGCTCGATTACGCCAGATCACATGGCACATTCCGCATTTTCATTTTCACATTGCCTGGCAGACCCGACGCGTCCGACCGTCCGGAGTCCGTTCAGTTGAAACGTCTCTCCTCGCTGTTTCGTTTTTTTATCTTGTTTCTCCATCATGCTTCCCATGTTTCGATCTTCTACAAATCCTTTTTGCCTGTTTCCTCGGACATTGAACCGATATCACACCTCGATCCTCTTACGATCTGGTCATACATAGCATATATTACCACCGTCATGCCCACCTCTAGCTCTTCTTCTCTCATATTACTCTTCACTCCGAAGCTCCTCCTGTATCTCTAGTAAACGTGACCATTCTGGTTCGTCTTGGAAATCTTTTGATCGCCCGACAAACGTCCGCACGATACTCCGGCCCTGGTGTCTCCAATTGAACCCTGTTACCCTTGGTCCGAAATTTCGAAGCACGTCCACGACCTCGCCCACCTCACGTACGGCATCGCGCCACTTGTCGAGGTCGGTGTCCCCCTTTTCAAACGTCCCCGCCGTACCGCAGCGATAGCCGTCCAGATACGCCTTGAGCACGTCCTCCCACCGAGCTTGCCATGTCAGCAGCCGCGCATAAGCGGAAAAGATGCCCGGGGAGGATATGCGGGGTAAGATGGTCCGTTCAAACAGTTCCAAAACGCGTCTGGACAATCCACGTCCTTGGTTTGGGTCCGTGACAGCATCCGGCTCGCGTGCGTGTTCTGTCGTCGTTGGTGCCGCCGCCTCTCGGTCCTTTTCCCCACTTGCGGCATCTGCTTCTTTTTCATCGTGGACGCAATCAGGGTCAGGGTCAGCGGACACCCTCGTCACGGCATCCACTAACCGCGCCAGTACCTGCTCATCCACACATTCGGCGCCAATCTTGGTGGCACGTTCTTCGACGATACGTGCTTGTGCACGGCAGGCTTCAGAGAGCTCTCCGACGTCCATGGCAACGATCATATAATTCGACCACATCCGCCAGTTGTCGTATCTATATTTAAGACCTTGTTTGAGCGCCTGGAAAGCAAGCGTTTTGTTGGAGAACGAGACGGTTCTGAGGGACGTGTCGGTACTTTCCTGCATGATGTGATTAGTTTACCCCGTCCCACCTGAGACTCGTTACACTTGCCTTGTCGGTGTCCTCCCCCTCCTTATGGGCGTCCTTCCGAGCTTGGTCTATGCGGAGGTAGACCGTCGCCAAATTGTTCCAGCTCTCTGCGTCTTCGCCGTCGATAGTGACGCATCGACCAAACGCCTCTCGTGCGCCATCCCAGTCCTCCATCCGCATGTATGAACAGCCAAGAATAAACCAGGGTCGAGATAAGAGTGGATTGATGGCCACCGCCTTCAACAAACACGGTACAGTGCTCGCAAACTCTCCCCGAGTAAAGTAATATCCGCCCAACGAGCGCATCGCACGGCCCGACGTTTCTTTCGATAACTGCCATGCGTGCTCGTAATGCGTGACAGCATGCTCGGGCTCGAGATCTCCCAACAGACACCACAGTTTGGCTTCTCGCGCGCTGTCAAGCGAGGTCCGTCTGGCAGACGAAATATATTTTCCTCTCGAAATGACGCTGGCGGCTTCTTCTTTTCGGCCGTGTAACAGATCGCGGACGATAACGATCGCTTGATCGGGGCGCTCCATCGATTGCCAACACTTGACAACTTCCTCCCACATTTCCAGCCGCTCGAAGATCTCGAGCGCAGATTTGACGACGCCAATGGAGAGATAACGCAACGCGAGCTCACGCTCCATTTCCCATTTACTGGGCAAGGGGATCGAGTGGAAGTAGAGCAACCTTTCCGAGAGCTCCGAATCAGCGGTGGGCATCTGATCCACAAGCGCTTGGAGCTGTAACGTGGAACGCTCGATGGTCCGCGTTCGAGTTGATTCGAGCCGTGACCGGAGGAGGAGCGCTATGGTGTGAACGGACCAGTTCCTAGGATGTGATATGACCCGGGTAACGTAAGGGGACATCTGCTCGCTTGTCAAGCCGTGCGAAGGCGACGTATTGCGTACATTGAGACACAGTGACAACAGAATACATTGGTCAAGCGGGTGTAATGGGGGTTGGGAGGAAGGATCCAAGTGACGAAGCAGGGCCGTCGACGAAGGGTTCGACGACGTGAACTCAGTTTGTTCGAGGAGCGTATCGTCATTCAACGGCAGGGTCTCTGGGAGCCCTGATTTCTGAGCCATCCTCGCCGTCTCCTCTGATCCGTCGATTTTTTGAGAGTCCGACCCATTCATCAAGGGTTCAATAGCATCCGTCGTTTTATCGGCGGCGGTGGAGTGCCCGCCAACGTCAACATCCTCGTCTCGCTTTCTGCTTTCGGCAAGAAGCACGAGCTGTGATAGGGCGTTTTGCTGGAACTTTGTCCGCTTTCCTAGCGCGCCTGTGAGTTCATACTGTAACCCTGTCGCACGAGCGGCACGGACAAAGTACTCCGCAGCAGACTTGTCGTGGGAAAATATGTGCTCCAGGAGACCCAGTTCTAGTTGGAGACGACCCGCGAGATCAGGGTCGGACGCAGTGCGCTCCATGAGAGACGTCAGGGATCCACGTATGTCTGACGGCAGGGGAACAGCGTCGTCGAGGAGCTGTTGGTGGATGATGGCTACTCTCAAGCGCCACCAGGCCGTGTAGTGCAAGTGCACATACGGGAGGTTGAATATGATCTGTGCAAAACGGAAGAAGGCGGCAGATTGGGCAAGGTGGTACGCGGGTTCACCGCCGTAGGCGAGTTCAGCGACGGCCTTGGAGTTAAGGAGGGCGTCTGAAATAGCCTCGGAGGAGGAAGATGGATCATGATGGGGAAAGGCGAGGACATCCAGAGGTTTGACGTTGAGGTTGGGCCCTGTCCAGTTTGCCTGGACAAAGGCGTGAAGACAGGCCACCCCTAGGATGAGGCGGATAAGCTCCTGCGCTTGCGCATCCGAGACAGTGTCGTCGGACGCTAGGGTCCATTGAATAAGGTGCTCAAAGGGTTGATCCAACGTGAGAGTGGGTTGTACTCTAAAGACATGCCGGGCATACGTTGACGTGAGCACACGCCGAAAATTGCCGTTGATAGCGGCTTTTGCGAGCGTCGCGGCAGGGTGTGATTCGAGTGCGGCTGAGAGACGGTCATCCCAGCGCCCGATGACTAGACACGATTCGATCAGGTCGACATCCATGCCTGGCTCGCCTGAGGATCAGTGATATCAAGTGAGTTGGTGAACTTGAAGATGCGACTGTTCGGTCAACTCCGAACCCGATTAATCTTATCTCAACTGAGCACTCATTATGACCGTCCCGCGACGGTTTGGACTGGATAACTCTAGATCCGCACACGCTCAGGGTGAGCAGGGGTCTGGAAAATCGACTCATTGTCGGTTATTAGACGTCGCAACCACGGCGAACTGTAATAGATCATGAAAAAACTTATTTAAAAAAGGGGGGTTATAATGGATGAGAAGAAGGGTAAAATGAACGTCGTGAAACGCCTGAAATTTGACGTAATCCATGGACTACCATCCGACCTCAGAACCGTGGCTGCGCCTTCTCCTGGTCTCACTATGACCTGCTTGGCAGACCTTGTGGAGGTTCGGTATGCACACGCTAGGTGTGAACAGATGGCCCATGGCAATGTTACATCACGGACAAAATCGGAATGAGCTTGAGATGCAGGTTTCGGGGACGAGCGTGGTGGGTCACCAATGAACGTCATGGCAGTCGGATACATGCGGACCGGGTATGAGGCGACGTCGCTGGCGAGTCGCGATGGCGGATGCCCGTTGGATTAACTCGATGCACCAGACAAACCACCCAACGCCCGGGTTCAAATGGTCTAACTTCAAGAAAAAATATTTATACTTTAGAACATCAACCTCACCATTTGGGTCCCCAGATGCTTGACAAAGACGCCAGAACGTCCAAGAAAAATGTCCGAGCTGAGGTATACACGATGGGCGAAAAGTCGCGGCGGTCGGATGCACAGTGCATACCCGGTATGAGGCGAGGTCGCTGGCGAGCTGCGACGGTGGGCACCACCGTACTCGGTCTGATGACACAAGACGGAGCCCCGATCCGAATACAAATGTTTAGCACTGGCGCTAAAATGACAATGACCGCATTCGTTGCGAGAACGGGCGCCATAAGATCCATTGCAACAGAGCAACTCACGAACGCGGTGCACGGCGGGATCCGTCACCTGATGTACCGCCGTCGGTTATAGGGATAATAAGGTTGTTACTTATTCAAGGTGGTCGAAGGAAGGAGGGAGGGTATATAATCGGAGTCGTGATTTGTGAAACCCCCGTTTCGGCATAGTTCAATTACCACCATCTGATGGGGCAAAGTCTCAGATTATCTGCACCCGAAGAGTACCCGAATTTCCGACGGTGAGTCCGGGAGCCACCGCCGGGCGATTCAGAGGAGTTTCACAATTTCGACTGCGACGCATCCACCTTGATCTGCGTGGCAGACGCTACGAGCCGGTGATGTGTCACATTCCAGATCTAAGTCCATCGCACCTCAGCTTTACTATTGTAGCGTGTACGCTGCCACACTCACCTCTAGGCGTGCACTCCGAGCGCGTTTCCCAAACATCGTAGTCGTGTTGATTAACCTGAGTTTATCCCCTCTGATAATGATCCGCTTTAGTATCAACGACCGATTTGCAGCGGGAAAGGCACTTGCAACTGTGCGGGCGAATGGTATATAATATTGATGTTCTGCGTCACGCCGTATGAACCATCGCCTTTAGTAAATGACATGGCAACGATCGGAAGCGTCGAAGATCTGCAAGGTCGGTGGTTAGAATCAAAGACTGCATCCATTCGTAACCCTGAAGCTAGATCCGTACAGATGGACGAGATGTGCGATGCACGCGCCATGCATCGTTTCTGCAGGGTTCAGCATGCCTACTCCCCAGTACCAAGGAACGTCGTAGAAGATGAGAACGACCTGAATTCTGACGCGAGACGTGATGGAGACAAACCTTCAGTGACTACGATTTCCAACACTACCCTTGCCTCTTGTTTCGCAGGCTCATCCACATTGGGTACAATTGAGACCTCGACGAGGTCCAGAGCCTGCGTCGTCCCATTCGCGAACTTGCTCGTGTCGCGGAACGAGCGTAACACGTTCGAAACATGTTCTGCAAGAGAGAACGAGAGGATGGCGTATGTCAGGATCCCGAACAGAGATGACAGCGAGACGCACCTTTGGTGCCGATATCTGCATTCCCAGAAATGCCATGGAGACGTTCCTCCAATAAGGCTTCGCTTTTGTCAGTCTTGGGCATTATAGGAAGTCGGGTCCGTGGCTTTTCGGACAAGCAAGTTAGATAGCCTGAGAGTGGGCGTATCTCCGCCAGCGCCTCGCACACGGGCGGGAGTAATACATACGTTGGTAGTCACGAGCTTGTTCGGCTGCGCAAGTCATTCATGTCCAGGATAGGCTACTTGGATACTCTATGTTTGTTCACGTTCACCACAATTATCCCGCGTACTCCAAAACTGACATGCATCTGATAGACACCACCCTGCGTGAACAGCGTGACGGATGCGACCACTCGCAATCCCGAACCAAGAGGCTGAACCGAACAATAATTCAGACACGTACCCGTCCCTCAGCATCCTGTTCGCCGATAAAAAGGCAGGTCGAACACCCACACGAGGAGAATAAGAGTGATTTCCAGTCTGACGAGATGTTGACGTTGACCGCGATTTCTGACACCACCTTCGCATCTTGTTTCGCAGGTTCGTCCGTGTTGGGTACGATGGAAACCTCGACGAGATCTAGAGAGTGCGTTGTCTGGTTCGCGAACGTATTGTCGTTGCAAAAATGGCGTAGCACACTTCGAACGTGTTCTACAAGAGAGAACGAGACACCCACCAAGAGAGCAGGGCATGTGAACCAAGTCAACCAACCGTGACAGATCCCAGACGTCACGCGGCGAACGATAAGACAGGACGCATCTTTGGTGCTAATATCTACATTCCCGGGAACACCGCGCGAAGGTTCTGATGATGATGATGCTTCACTTTCCTCGATCTTGGGCATTGCAGGAAGAAGGTATGTCTCAGTCACGTTTCGGACAACCACCAGTGCCTCACGCGCACGGATGAGAGATAGCCATAAATGTGAATTGGTTAGTGATTAATATCCGCGCGGATCCTCACGAGTCGTGGTCGTAAGGCGTCTCCGACCAACCTGACGGTCTATCATACTTGACGTGCGCCGTCTTGATCCTGAGCAGGGACAACGTGCAAAGGAATACCGTCCGTTAACGGTTACGCGTACATGGATGCTGGACTGGTCGCCTAGATCAATTTCTAATGCCGCCGAATGAGAAGGATCATAATTTTGGCCGCGGACCATTATCGGCCACATGTACAGTCGCCTTCGACGACGCTTCCATCTTGATCTGCATCGCGGTCGCTACGAGCCTCTGATGCGTCACATCCCATATCTGTCATCCGCCGTCACTTCCCGTCACAGCACGCATGCACACGACGCACCTCGATCCGCGCGCTCCACGCGTGTCCGGCGATCGTCGTACTCGTATTGATCAACCTGAGTTTATCGCCCCTATGCACGCATGGACAATCAACGGTCCACAAACAAGAAAGACAACAATACATACAAACGCGCCGGTGCATGGTAAGCGATATGAATGTTCTGCGACACCCCCGCTGAACCGTCTCCGCCACTGGCATAAGACAGTGCAACAATCGGAAGCGTCGTGCATCTGCACGTGCCAGTTAGCCACGCTCCGGACCGGACCGGGGTAACGTACATGTCAACGAGATGGGCGGTGCACGACCCGTGCAGGGTCCCGGCACTGTTCACCATATCTATTCGCCACCGGCGAGTTGCGCGTCAACGACCAGGGATACAGACAACACGGATACGAACCTGGTATGACGTCCGTCTCCAGCACCACTCTCGCCTCTTGTCTCGTGGGTTCGTCGGCGTTGGGTACAATCGAGACTTCGACGAGGGAGAGGGATTGGGATGTCCGTGCCCCGAAACCGTCGTTGCAGAAGACGTGTAACCAGCGCTGGACGAGTTCTAGAGAGAAAATGAGACGCACCGTGGCGGGCGGTCGCGTCAGTCAACCACCGTCCAACGACGGAGGTCCAAGGACGGGTGACGGAGCGACGACAAGTGTCGTGAGACGAGGCGCACCTTTGACGTCGATGTTGGCATTCCCAGCGATGCTGCGGAGTCGTGCCTCCGAGAAGGCTTCACTGTCGTCGACGTTGTGCATCACAGTAGAGGAGGAAACGCGACCTCAATGTAAGCACGCCGGCTCACCCTGATTCCAGATGATCAGCATAAATACCATTCCGAGTACTGAGTAGTAAGTATCATTGCCTTTTGGTGTGGTGGTTAAGCGGCGGATGGTTTCCTCCGCGGTCGTCGTGCTAACCGACGTCCGCCAGATGTACTTGCCAGCTAGCACGCCAACATTTGACAGTCCTCGGGTCATACTTGGCAGGTCGGCTACAATTCTTGGAATACGTACATGTCGACTGGATATAGATTAGATCAGGTGACAGTAATCGGTAAGTACTATCCAACTCGCATGTTCATCTACTCGAAACAGGTCCGTTCGTTGCCGTCGGCGCGGCGCTACCGAAGAAGCCTCGCGGTACGGAAGACACCACACGTGCATAAATCTGGCTCGTATACACCTGGGCGACCTTGTCAACACACCAGCGTCAAGGAAGCGTAAACGAGGCAGACGTACCAGTTCGTTGAAGATGATCGCGGGGACCTTTTTCTCGCATAGCGTTGAGCCAGGGTGGATTTTAACGACAAACTGACCCATAAGCTGTTTGTACGACCCGTCGGGTTGCAGCATCGCACTCTGCTGCATCAGCCCAGCCGTAAAACATCTCAGCACGGGCTCCTCCATGTCGTTCCGCGTCGTTCTCCAGTCCAGTCCAACCCTCTGACATGTCGTCCTTAGCTGGTCCCTGATTTTGAGTGCCTCCGTGAATGTTCGGTCGTTCAGGTAATGTTTTCGACACCACTCCTTGCGCTCGCTCTTACTCTCGCTGGCCGCGATCTCTTGGTAGGATTGAAGGGCGTTGAGCATCGTGAGGTGATCACCGCTCGGATGTCGGAATTGACGGCGAGCGTCTGCAATGGCGTCTCGTTGATCCGAAACATCAAGAAAAAGGTTCGTCGAGGAAGAGAGCAGGGAGACAATGTCGATTACTTCAGATGTGCAGCCGTGCGTTTTCGATTCGAGGACGATACGGGCAAGGTATGGCTCGATAGGAAAGGACGCCATCTGCCGACCAATCGTCGTGAGAATTTTGGAATTATCCAACGCGCCCAATAGCCAGAGCGTTTTCAAGGCGGAGATCACTGTTGCCATCAGGCTGAGTCTATTATACATTATGACAAGCACGCACTAGAATGGAGATCTGGAGGGTCCATAAATTCCAACTCCTCCAGGTCCTGACCGAGACACTTGAGTTGTAATACACTTTGAGTTAAACTACAACGGCGGATTTCTGGCTCTGCAGAGACCGCCAACTTGTTGAAAGCTTCCTCAGTGTACAACCGAAAGCAAAATCCGGGACCCTGCCATTAATCAGCCACATTGACATAACGGAGCAGATATAATATGTACCTCGCGTCCGGCACGACCAGCACGCTGCGTAGCGGATGACTTCGTGATGTCACGCGTCAACAGGGTATCAAATCCTGTCTGCCAGGTGAGCGATCAATGACAGCTGTAAAGAGCAGAACACTCTTACCGCAACCGGTATCTTTTGACAGGTATCTTTTTTCTTTACATTTCCCGGTATCGATGACGTATTTGATGCCAGGTATCGTAATGGATGTTTCAGCAATATTCGTGGCCAATATACACTTTCTTGTATTTGTCGGAGTCGAGGAGAATATTCGTGCTTGTTGTGAAGGTGGCAATGCCGCATACATCGTACATATCATAACCTAGGTTGGAATTCGGGTTGGAACATGGACTATATGCGCGCTGGAAAGACTCACAGTCATGCGTTCTATAGGAAGCCGTTTGGCGTACATCTGAATTGATTTCTCTAGACTTTCGATATCTTCTTGACCTGTGCAACAGCAACATGTAAGGAGAGGAGTCTCTTATTCAGTGACACAAACCTGGGAGGAATATGAGAACATCCCCTGGCTGTTTGTCGAGATGTATCTGAAAAAACGTCCGTAGTGCAGAGTCAACGTAGTCCATTTGACTAATGGCGGTGTGGAATATCTGGACAGGGTGCTGACGACCTTTGACGTACAAGATTCGAGCACTAAGTACTAATGAGCAACTCGAAGAAAACCGGCAATGGGGAACAGACTCGTTATAAAATCGGCTGAACTTCTCTGCATCCAGGGTAGCACTCATGACGATAATTTTG
>JBBPMD010000142.1:0-46578 GCA_038090095.1 Zangia roseola
AGGACGATGACGACGACTATGGGACGATCATCACGACCTCCACATTTAATGTGGACTTTGAAAAGGAGTGTGAGAGAGCCATGGCATTTTATAACAGAGAGTCTCGAAAGTTGGGACGTACAACAGTAACCTTGTAAATGGACGTTGTCTCAGGTGCGATGGAATTGAATTAGCCTATCCTGTGTAGTTTTGTTTGTTCTAGATCTAACCGGGATTACTCCCTTGTACATATGTGCCCCCAATTGTGATTCGTGACATTCTGGCAAGCAAAGCAAAGGTTTCTCTGCAATTCGTGGATTCTTCCGCCTTCAGAAAAGGTTGGGTCAAACAGCGATCCAACGTGGTCGAGGTCAAGATTCGTTGGTTCAGGATAACATTTATGGTACTAGTACATGCACAGGCACTGGAGACAATGGGCACTCGCACTCGCACTCCCGTGGCTGATACAATTTTATATCGAAGTCGTTTGGTTCTGACTTGACTCATCAGATGCCAGCGACAGGAAATCTGTTACGCCGCCGTACTGCGCGCGAATTCTACATAACGCGTCGTAAACGCGACCTTGGCGAGCGTCACCTGCCACATCGTCAAGAATCCATCGACAGATCAGAAAAGCAGTCTCGTCGCCGCGGACACAAGTAAAACACACATAACGGTACCACGTCCCATCGTCCGGAAGGTGTGGCAAATCTGATGCCTTGGCATCAATCGGCATCCTGACTCTCTGCATGTTGGCGTAGGGGTGCTGTACTCGTCTCAGGGGAGACACGGCGTACCTGGGACAGAATTTTGTGCTTCAGGCGACGTTTGAGCATCGTCTTGCGAAGCGCGTCGCTGATTCCGTTGGCTTTTAGATACTTCGAAAATGCCTTGGAGTTGTCGTACGCCGCGTCAAGCAGTGGCGTTTCCGTTTCCACCGCGTCAGCTACTGTGACTTTGGGAGGCAACTATGAATGGAACGAACATCAACGTCGGTCTGGAAAACAAGGGCAAACGAAATGGGTCACCCTGCCTAGCTTGTGCAATTTATCGATGATCCGAGCGACGACGGCATCGTCCGCTCCGACAACGCTACCGTCCTTTTGAACGCTAATCCAGTCAGAGAAGACGCCGAGAATGGCAGCCGTATCCCCCTGCGCCAACAGCGGGGCCCATGACGTCAACACGCCTTGTGCGTGCTCACAATCTGCAAGTGTGTGACCCAGGTCGATACGATTGAACCGAACGCTCGACGTCAACCCGTGTCTCGCATACTGGTTGCTCAAAATGTCTTGCGCCATCGTTTGCACCTCGGTGTTGAAGACCAAGAACGTGATCTCCAACTCGCGAATACGCTTCGCAAACGTTCGTAACTGGTCTGCAAGAAAGAAGTAGAGACAACCATTTATGTCCTCGGGTTGTGCACCGCGTGCTTGTCCCGACTTGATGACCTCGTTCGGACTGCAACCGGTCAATGTAGAACCCCCCTCGAAATTGTTCAGACCTACTCCCAAGAAGCCAACGGATTTTCGACGTGACTATCAGCCCAAACACCGTGCGGTGAAAATAAGGAGGCATTGGGTGCCGTATGATGGTCGCTGCTCACACTAAACGGCAGGACGACGCCAGATCGCCAAAACGCTGTCAACGCAAGGCCGTGACGAGGGTTTGTCCCCGCCAGTGCCCGGTTTCTGGCGTCCAGTCGAGCTGGCGTTGCATAAACGCGTTCATATTCGTCTCGCGCCCGTGACGTTGACAGTGTGGGGCCTGCGGTATACAACAGATGGTCTGTTATCTCCAGAGGCACCAGGCACGTCAATTTGGCGCGCCGACCAAGATGGACAGAGAGGGGCTCGGTGTGGTTAGTGCGCTGTTGTAGAATCAGCGCCAGTAAGGCGAGGATACGAAGGCGGTACTCTTCGGGCAAGAAGACAGAGTACCAAAAATGAAGTGCGATTTGGGCAGCGACCGCTTCGTTTGGCATGATACCGAGGATGAGCAGCAACACGATATTGCGTAACACAGTCGTCCTGGAGGTGTCGTTGAGCAAGATGTGGATACGTCCCACATAATCGGACCCCAGTGCGTTGAGCGTGCGGATGACATTGCGTAGGTCTCCGGAGGCTGGGTTGAAGGCAAGGCCTGAGAACGAATGAAAATGCGACCGAAATATGACCCACCAACGAAAGCCATGGAAAAATCTCTCGTCTTGTCTCTCTCGTTGTCTTTGAGGTTGATGATATCTACCGCAGGCGCATTTCCAGACCTAGATCATAGTCGATTGGCGAAGGAATAGTTCAAGAGTATTAAGAGCGAACAACGGTATAAACGTATGCTGGCTTTCTTGTATCTGGGGACTCGGCGATTTCAAGGAACATTGTTCGTCGTCCTGAGAACCAGGAATAACACCACATTCTGCGACTCGTCAGCTTCCTGCCGTAGGTTATTAGGAGTACGGACGTACTTCGTTTATGAACACTCCTATGTGCCCTCTCACATTTCTTTCTCCGTGATATCGCCACTCAGTCATCAAGAAAGTCCCAACCTAACTCACGGCTCACCTGTGAACAGTACGACACCAGTTTGCACTTGCCACAAGGTAACGTTCCGGGATTCGAGCACTGGTTCGCGCAAGGTAGCGCCTCGAGGGGCGCGAACGTGAGCGCCATCAGGCTGTTCTCGATTGCGTTTCCAAGCGCCTCACAATCGGACGCCGCGAATACGCCAAGCGGATCGTGTGATTTAATAACGGAAACGAACCCATGTTCCGCGGACGGGCTTGCCGAGGAGAGGTTGTTAGGACCAGTCATGACTGTGAACGATAGTCGTAGGATGTGAGTCACTTATGCAGGTTTGGGTATCACCGATCGTCGGCGCAAAGGACTTGCCCCTAATGGGGGCCGGCCGCCTTGGATAAAAACGTGTTTGCCTCCCCGGGGATCAATCAGCTTAGAAAGTTTTGTGTTCTAGAAGCCTCCTACTGGACGTAAATTTGAACCTCATGATCGTTTCCCGGTGGCGCCGTAGACCTGGTTCAGAGAATGGGTGTTTTATCGATGGGTTGCTACAAATTCCAGAACCACCCCCGATTCAATCTCGGAAATGAGGGTGGTATTTGAATACTGTGTTACGTGTATGCTGTAGAACATTTCCACTTAGAGTCTTCTACTAGCATGGCCGAGCTCCACGAAACGTTCGGTCCACGTCCAATTGATGAGTCGGCTCTAATCGAACGTAAGTATGATTCAGGGAACCTGAAAGAATAATCCAGACGCACGTAACGATACCATGTTTCGTCATCTGCAAAGTCAGGAAGCGCGTCTACCTTAGCACCGATTGCAGTCTTCAAGCGCTTGATTGTTTGACACTCGGTCAAGCATCACGTTCTCAAGTACCCGAAACACGTACATGCGGGACAATTTTATGGGCTGTTCTCAGCTGAAGCTTGCCGCCAGCGCCATCCTGACTGTTCCAGAACTTCGAGAATGCCTTCGAATTATCATAGAAAGCATCGATATCGTCCATAGCAAGAAAAATTGCCAGAGTCGGGTCAGCCATTGGGCGGATCTGGAAAGGATCTGAATCATGGGCTCAATAATGCGGACAACTCGGAGCGTACGCGATTGTTCCTCTTCATCAAGTCCAATGCGGCTCCGAGCGTCGACCGACCGGCATCCGCAACGCGACCCTTTTCCGTAAACGCGACCCAATTCATGAAGTACCCTGTGAGAGCGGAATGGTCGGTGTTCGCCAACAGTGGTCCCCAGGCATCCGTCACGCCTCGTATACCGACGTAATTTGCATCCATGATGTTCGACACGTCAATGCGGTCGAATCGAGTTGTGGACGAAACACCACATTTAGCGAGCTTGCCCTTGGGAATGGCTTCCGCGAGTTCGCGGGCTTCTGAGTTGAAAACGTGAAACGAGATGCGACCTTGGCGTATGTGTCGGGAAAATGCTCGTAATTGGTCTGATAGATAAAAATAAAGACACCCGTAAACATCTTCTGGCTGGGCGCCATGTGCTTTTCCTGCACTGAAGACCTTATCCACGCTATAGGTAATGCGTTACTATTCATCCAGAAATTCAAGTAAAACGCGGTCAGACACTTACTCCCACGATTCCAGAGGATCTGCATAGTCGGTTTGTAGCCACACCCCATTGGCGAAAAGGGAGGGGTTTGGCACATTGCAGTGGGCATTGAGGGCCCCAAAAGGGAGTAAGACACCGAATCGCCGATACTCCAGGAATGCAAGTCGATGTGAGGGTTTCAATCCCATATACATTCGGTCTCGATAATCGGCACGAGAGGGCGCATTCCTAACACGCTTGTACTCGACTTGCGCTTGATCGGGTGACATTCCCGGTCCAACATTCTCCATCATAAGTCTCTGGACGTCGGGGGAGACTAGGCAATTCAACGTTGAATTGGGTCCTAAAGGTGCAATGATTGGAGCGGAAAATTTGCCTTTCTGCAGAAGAGGGGACACCATGGACAGAATGCGGAGGCGGTACTCCATAGGCAAGAATACAGAGTACCAGAAATGAAGGGCTATATCCGCGGCAATAGTTTCATCTGGTATTGTTCCGAGGATCAAGAGTAGGGTGATATTGCGGGCTACAACGAAGGGGTTGAGATCATTGAGTAAAATCTTCAGTTTCCCAGAATATTCTGATCCGAGAGCATTGACCGTTGTGACAATGTTTCGAATATCACCTGATGCTGGGAAACGGTTAGGTGGAATGATGTAGCTGCGATGCTGTGACCCACCAGCAAATGCAAGCGAGAGGTCTGTGCTCAAGTCCTTCTCATTATTCGCTAGGTTGAGGACATCCATAGCTGGGACATTACCCCAACTGTCGGAATTGTTAGTGTTCTGTAATGTTCGCAGAAGGGTATACAGACAGTGACGCGCCGAGTGATAGTCTTTCTTGGAACCGATTGGCGAATTCTTCAGCTGTCGACATATCGTGTCTATTGAGAAAACTGGGGTCACGGCCTTGGGCGATCCAACCCGGGCACCAATTTCCCGATCTGATCGAATCCTTGCAATCTGTCCACAGCTCAGACATACCCTGTCTCACAGGAAGATTGCACTGACCTGACTTGTGCGTGACCCAATGAGCCCTTTGACATTCCTGCGGTGGTTCGAGGTCAGACGTAAGAGGACTCGAACGAAAAGAGACATACTTTGGAACAGTAAGATACTAGTTTGCAGGAACTACAGGCCAGCTTTCCGGGGTTTTCGCAAGTAGTATAACTCTCAACATTGACATTAGCACAGGGAAGTACGTCCAACGGCGGGAATTTGGGGTTCTTGTTCGCTATATTGTCGAACGTCCCCTGCAAACCTCCTGCAAACATGGAATAGAGTCCTCCAAGGAAGGACGGACCAGAATCCTCCTGGGGAGGGATGACGCGGATACCAGAACTCATCGACTTGGGTCTGGAGACGAGATGGGGTCAGAAATGAGAAAGGCCAATTGGATACCCCATCGCTGATATCTGCGCCTCGAGCCTAACACGCGGCAGGGGACCTTCGCCATATGAATGCAACCTACCTGGTCACCGGTCCAAATGATGATCAGCCCTCTCCACATTTGGTATCCCCTTGGCGCACCGGATTATGGGCGCAAATGGTATCGTAAGAGAGGCCAGCTGGGCCGTGTGATTCTGGATGAATGTTGATCAATTGCGGAAGAATGCAGTAGCCAGGCGGATGTGAAACGTAGTCGACTAGGATGGGGCTTACTAGGATTACTACGGTGTTCCATGCGATGGTTAGAAACGTACAAGGTTGAGTCATCAATCTGATAGCTGCCGACCCCATCCTGTCCATCGAACTCCGAGTTTCCCTATGATGGCTTCAGTTATTACGATTGGGAACGAAACCCTTGGACTCGCGGTCCCGCCGTTCACTCAGCACGCCGTCTCTGTTTCTCTGCCAACCTGGAGGGACAACGTCGGTTATGAAGAGGGAGAAAAACGCGTAGTGGACGCGATGGTTTCAGGATACCCGCGATTCTTCATACATCTCAGTATTCAAAAGGTACGTTGTAAAACCAGGATCCATCTTGATCTGACCTGATTTCGCTCAGCTCGCCAAGATCTGCGAACAGAAATTTGGAGTGAACGGAGAGCAGTGTTTGTTATGTCCTTCCAAAAAGATCGCAGACCAGTGTCGGACGTTCATGCTCAGGAGAGCCGCACTTGCAGGAACACCGACACATGTCAGGCTGGTACAGTACTTGATCCGCCACGAAGACTCTCCTGCTCATACGCATCAATGTGCCGAGTTACACATTGTCCTTTTTCCTGGAGACGTCTTCCCTATCGCGAAGCAATTCTGGCAGCACACTGGTCTGGGTATCTCCTCTCGGTTCGCCGAACATTGCTTGTTTCTTTTACCTGGCCAAGACATGCAACCCCCACAATCACCCTCATCTCCACCAGGGTCGCCGACTCGTCCTTTCAGAATATCCAACAAGCATTATTCAGTCAAACAGCCAGATGCCTGGATACCGTCGGGAGCCACTCAGTCACTGAATACAAACATACCTTCAGATGTGTTGACAAAAGATCAGAACACCTACCTAGAAGAACGATACGGGCGTAATCTTCCTCTCAGTGCCGCTTCATTCGCAAAACGTGCCCTCCGGAGACGTATTGCTGGAGTTCTGGTCAGGGATAACGTTCAAGATGGTCCGCAAGGACCCTGCGCTGGTTCACAGGACGTCGAAATCGGACCCAGCAGTAGAGGGGTTCAGGACGTTAGCGAAGATGATGTCTTCCTTTATCCCACAGGGATGGCCGCGATCTGGAATGCCCATCAGCTCTCTCTCCGAGCACGACTTCCGGCCAAAAGCGTTTGTTTCGGGTAAGCTTGCTCCTTTTGCGGGGCTAGTGGTCAATTTCTTTCCCTTACTCGTAGATTCCCGTACACCGACACCCTCAAAATTCTAGAAAAATGGGGTCCAGGAGCCCATTTCTTCGGTCACGGCCTCAACTCGGATGCCGATACCCTTGAAACCCTCCTCATCGAGGAATCCAGCAAAGATCCAACAAAACCTCCAATCCTTGCCCTCTTCACCGAGTTTCCATCCAATCCACTTCTACGCTCAGCAGACATTCCCCGCCTTAGATCTCTGGCGGACAAATTCGACTTCTTACTAATCATCGATGACACCATCGGGAACTTTGTCAGTGTCGAGGTTCTCCCATACGCAGACATTGTCGTCACGAGCCTGTCCAAGATCTTCAGTGGTGACGGGAATGCCATGGGCGGCAGGTGCGACAAACTTTTTTCGTGCTCGCGCAAGAGAACTGAGGTCCATTCTTAGTCTCGTCCTCAATCCGAAAGGACATCATTATGCAATTTTGAAGAGTCACATGGGCATTTACGAAGACACATACTTCAGCGAAGATGCTCTCTTCATGGAACGCAATTCACGCGATTTTGCGCAGCGCGTTCGGACTATCGATGAAAACACCCAAGCCGTCTGTGAATTCCTACGCTCGCATTCCACCGGGGGGGGCATGGCCACCACCGCCATAAAAGAGATCTTTTACCCCAAATACTCGACCCCAACCAACTACTTGCGATGTAAACTCCCTGAGGGCGGCTATGGTGGACTGTTCTCACTCACCTTCACATCCTTGTCTGCATCTCAAGCCTTTTTCGATGCCTTACCCTGTCACAAGGGCCCGAGTCTCGGTACAAACTTCACCCTTGCTTGTCCATATACGATCCTTGCTCACTTCACCGAACTCGAATGGGCAGCACAGTATGGGGTTGAGGAGGGATTAGTGCGGATCAGCGTGGGTATGGAAGACAGGGACACATTACTTCGATCCTTTGAGATAGCCATCAGAGCTGCAGAATTCGTCAAGTAGGGTGCCCTCTGGGACACTTGATTCTACAGATTTGCTTTATGTCGTGCTGGTGCTACGGCTAATTATACTGCGTTGCCCCAGTGTTTGGACGGGCAATCGATATCAGCATCCAGATCTTCCGGGGACAAAGCATGACTGTCTTCCGACGGCGCCACTTCAGCATCATATTCATCGGCGTGAGAGCCGAACGGCCGCCAGCTTGCGCAGTCCTTAGTGGTCCCGAGAGCACGTTCCGCCATCTGGTGTTCCTCACTTGTGACCTACCTGATCGTCTCATAGGCCCAGATCTCAGACGTGCTAAAAATGAGTTGCGCCTTTTTTGATTTCAAGGATCGAATCGCTCACGGCATGAAATTTTATTTTTCCATTGCGGGCCTAGCAGCGAGGGTCGAGCTTTTTCTAGGTATATATATCATTCCGTGCCAGGTGCAATCATGTCTCATGTTGTTCCAACGGGGCGGATCAAAAGCTCCCCTGGTCACACCGCTCAAGGCATCATGCGTAGCCAATGGACGCTGTGCAAGAAAACGGCGGAGATAGCTCTTCGAAAATAGCCCGAACAACGACTGGCCCATGGAGTGCTGATACAGGATATGTTGCGTCAGTTGACATGGTCTCGGGTTTTGTACTCGAAGGTACTTACCCCCCTTTCGGGGCGGTCACGATGGCTGCATTCATCACTAGCCACTCGTTGAGAATGTGTGCTGCTTTGCGCCGTAAATGTTGGCTCGTTGACGAAGCTGTAGTATGTCCCGGAATTCACGACATTACGTGGGGAAACCAAGTATGAGACGTTGTCGATAGTCACATTCCGTACACCAAGGAAAGGAACCGCAGTCTTTCAAGGTACACCCATCATTGTCATATATACACAAGGGAAGTTTACCAATAATAATATCCTCAAGAAACTACATAGGCACTGAACCTTGCTTTTCCCGAATCGCTCAGTCTCGTTCTTCCCTCAGACTTCCGAGGGAGAAGGGCAGAACGTGATCGTATAGACGGCACTAAGACTGGAAGAACAGGTCCAAATAGCCGTACCGCTCGATTCGTCGTACGCGTAGCAGTACGAGTTCGGGCAGTTGTCCTCTGCCAGAGCATTACGTGGTCAGAAAGCCATCCAAATAAGCGATGAATGCCAACGCACTGAAGTAACTGTAATACTCGACGCCCGAGGGAGGGCAGGTTGCAGGCGTGTCATATTGTCCGGTGCAACAGTTGGGGGAGTTGGCTGCAAGGGTGACAAGTTAGGATGTTCTCTCTGGGTCATCTGATTACCTACTTGGGTCACCATCTAAGTTTGCGTCGCAGGCGCTCTTGCAGCCGACAGGGAAACCAGTAGAATCGTATGGTCCGATGAGGGGCGCAGGACCTGAGTGTAGTGATCAGTCCCTTATTCTAGAGAGACGAATTAGTACCAACAATCAGGACCAAGATCGACCGGGCAGTCCGCAATACCACAACCAACGGAGTTTGTGATGGCAAGGGGTAAGTTGTATCCATCGACGAGAGAAACTAATGCCAACGATTAGGAGAGATGTTGCTGTGTCCCGGAACACGAACCGTCATAATAGTCCACACCACCCGCACCCAGCGTGAACTCTGCCAATGAGGCAGGGGGGACACCCTACATGCAAAATAATTCACGGAACTCGTAGGAAAGAACGATGAGCTATACCGAGGAAGTACACTCCAAGCCACCATTGCAGCCACCATCGATGCAGGAATTGGGACCAGGATTGGTACTGAAGTCACAGTCACGGCGACCCTGGAGAAGAAGCGTAAGGCTCAAATCTATAACTCACCCCTCGCAGTGTGTTTAACCTACCCAGATTCTTCCTGCAGTCCAGTCACTTGGAACCTGATACGATCCATTAAATGAGTATCATGCAAAAGAAGGGTAAGGAAACATGGGTAGCACTTGGAAGGTCACGGACGTGTACGCCGCAGCTTCCCATCTTCAAATAGGGTTAGTATCTGCGAAATACGGAAGAATGGACACGGACCCAGTAGGATAGTTAGGAGCAGTACCGGTACCCGTCAACAATGCCGGCCTCAAACACTCGTCAGCAGGAAGTCAGTCAGTTGTAAGTCACAATTACCAGACAGTGAAAGGACATCCATTGTAAACAATTACAGTACGTTGCGCGAAAGCCCCAGAGACAAGAGCGAGAGATGAGATGAGTGCCAGTTTCATATTGCTCGAGAAGGTAGGTCCTCCTAGAGAACTCGGGCGGGTCTGCTTTTATACTTTACAAGCATCCCTGGGAGCAAAGATGATCAGGTGGTCAAGGACCACTTTGCGGCCAGTCACAGTGGGCTCTGCCATGAAGGTTTTCGTTCTGAATCCGCCGCTGGAGGAATGTCTGCCCCTGGCGACATGACCTAATTCTCGGTGATTCGCTGGCCGAGGTCACGTTCACCATGTGCATGTGCAACTGAAGGTCAAAAGACCTTGATGCTTGTTTGTCGGCGCTGCATTGATGTAGCCGAACGTCCGGAGCGCGTGAAACATTGGAGCGCCCACCAACAATATTGATGTCATTTTCTGTGACCTTCGCAGTGAGAGAGAATCAAAATGCACCACCCCAGCTCTAGACTTGCGGGGGAACGTCAAGGATGCGCTAAAATATCAAAAAAAAAACGACCGTGGTATCTCGTCACATACTCACAGCACCATGGAGAAGAGTCCGACGAGGTACTAGTGTGGATGGTACAATATCATTCTTCTGGGTGTCCGAATTCCTCTGATGCCAACAGTGTTTGGAAGAGGGTTTTCGGATTCACACATGTGCGGGCGACCAAAAGAAGTTTGTTCTGAGAAATTGCCACTCTCTCGGCTAGCGTTGAACATTGAACCGTAATACCACGCGTCACGCGTCGACCTTGCAGCGGCCCGGATGGACGCTGGCCATTCATAACTACAACAATCAGCAAGTACCTGGCATTCGTTCCTTGCACGACGTACTACCTGGTCATATTTCTGAGGCTTTCGAGGGCTAGACGACCTACGCGGCTACGCCCGTCTTTCCATGCTCTCACTCGATCACATCTGACCTCCACTGACACATGAAACAAACTCCGAGTATGCCATAGCTGCATTCATATATGGGCCATCTTCGCTAATAACAAGCCTATTCTGCAGAGTGGCTCAATTGTTCCTCTCGAACCTTGTGTACTGACGGCACTCCGCATGGGCTCTCAAGTTCTGTCACGGCAAGGCTAATTACCAGTCGGAAACCCATTCTACCGAAGGGTGCCAACTTAAATGTGACCGGACACGGGCTCCACGCAGCGATCAGCATCCTATCCATTCTGACCACACCTTGTAAGTTATTGGTAAGTCTTAGTCCTCCATGATTTGAAATCGATCCTGATCAAGCCCCGAGTTGGCGACTTATTAGATTCAGAATGTTTATCTTCAAGAAAATGGAACATTGTAGCCAAGAACAATGTAAACCGTGCGACCAGCCGTTGCCAATGGTCCGCACGTCAATGTCGTCGCCCTGGGGCAGTTCTGTACTACACATAAAACATGTCTGATAGCTCTGATCATGTGGGCACTCTGAATCGATGCGGTAGTCGCCATTGGACTCAATCTCGGTCCGTGAACTGGAAATCGACCAACTCTGTTTTACGCGCTAATTTATTAGAAGTATCACTGACGCGTTTAAATCCCGATCGATTATCCAGTGACAACTTGAAAAGGGGGCGTCACGCGTCAGCCAACATCTTAGCTCCTAACCATGGCCTCGTCTCAAACTTGGCTTGTTACCGGGTAAACTTCATTTATCTTAAATAACCGTCTTCTCATGCTGGATGTTGCAGCGCGACCCGCGGAATCGGGCTTGGCATCGTCAGACAACTGCTTCTGGCGCCTGCAAACGTCGTTTTTGCCACTTGTCGGAACTCCTCCTCTGCCACTGACCTCGAATCCCTCAAGAATGCTGCGGAAACCTTGGGGAAACTTCACGTCGTGCAAATGGACGTAACCGATGAAGCCTCAATTTCTCGTGCAAAGAGCGTGGTCGAAAATGTTCTACGCGATGCAGGCCTTGACTATCTCATTAACAACGCTGGAGTTGTAAGTCCTTTATCGTCAAAAACTCGAGCTGACACTTTGCCAAGGCGCTCAAAAACGACACGCCATCAACTTTAGAGCCGAAGGTACTGATTGACACTATGACCGCGAATGTTGCCGGCCCTGCCCTGGTCACCAAGCTGTTCATGCCTCTCATTCAAAAAGGCCATCGCAAAGTCATTGTAAACATGTCAACTTCATTAGCAAGCATTGGCCTCGACTTTGGGGGCATGCAGACATCTTACAGTATTTCAAAAGCAGCCTTCAATATGCTGGTATGTGAAAGTATCATATGGTCTCGGCGCATAATACTCTTGCTATCCAGAACTATAAGCAAGCAAAGGAACATCACGACATGATCCCATTCCTCATGGATCCAGGTTGGGTGAAAACGGGTAGGTTGATATCAAAACGGTCTTCGCCACTGGCGCAACTGACCACGGTCATCAGACATGGGTGGACATGCAGCAACGCTCGAGCCCCACGAAAGCGCAGCAGGAATAGTCAACGTTGTATCGAACGCCAATAAATCATATGCCGGGTGCTTCTATAACTATAAGGGAGATGTATTGCCTTGGTAAAGTAAACATGTACTGAACATGATGCTATCCTTCAAAAGTCAGTAGTTATGTAGCAATATAAATTCCGTTTTCGGACTTGGATATGTTTTTCACGAACATGAAGGCTGGATTCACCGGTCGTGTGGGAGGTCGTGGGCTTGACCCCTGCGTAATCGCGTCACCCAAGGAAACTGGGTGATTAAAATTGAAGACTAGTGTGTGCAAATTTGCGAGAGACGCGAGGTGATCGAGTGTTGCAAATGAGAGCTCTCCGAAGCCAGGAAGTATAACACACCCGAGATAGTTATTGTAAACCGAAGTTGCCTGACTCAAATCAACTAGAATGATGGCCGTCAGGGGAGCAGGATAAGTCCGTACTCATGGTTTGGGCAAGAAGGGTGACGCGGAACTGGTGGAACGCTTGATTACGAGGTCGTAAGAGGCTCGTAGCGAAAGAAAGGTTATCCGATACCATCAAATCCAGCGTCGTGACCCCGCTGAATGGAGTTCCCGTCCGATTGTGATGTCCTGGGGTCCAAAAACAAGGAAACAATCTTGAGTGGGGGAGAATGGCGCCCCAGGGTGCTTCAATACAACATCGCCGATGAAAGGAGAAACCTCGACGCGCTTCCAGTCAGCAGTACAGATAAATCAGGATACAGCTTCTGTGGCAGTTGGGTGCACGTTGAATTTTCAAGGACCTCAAATTTGGGCACAAGCGAGAGCAGTTTTCCAGAGATACCGAAAACTTTGGTTTATAGGGATCACTGGCACTCGGTTCCACTTCTAAGGTGACGACCTTGGGGGTAAGCAATGAGTGGACAGAGTCGAAGGGGAAATGCAGTTTGACTTTCTCCTCCCAGATACTGGATTGGCGACGTTCCCATCAGAATACCCTCGGATTGGGTAAGGCAATATTCGAACTCTGTAAAAAGTCCAAGGATAAAGACTCGGCCCCCAAAGTGGGTTCCTGGATACGGGGGATTACTGATTGAGAACCGCCCAATCGAGAGGGGATGGGGGCCTGCACACCACGGTCAATAACGGATGAGAAGTTTATGATTAGTTAGTCCCTTGACTGTGGTTTCATCGGCAATCTCAGAAAAACAGAGGAGAGAGTCCAGACGGAACCAAAATGATCGAGGGAAACTTCTGGGAACGGGCGGCGGCACTGACTCTCAGGGAAAAGTGAGGACCGTGCTAATACATTCCATAGCATTATAAGAGTTTTTAAGACCATTGGCAAATCGTGAAAAATGGATTATAGAGGATTATAGAGGATTATAGAGGATTATCACGGTCCTGATTTTTCCCTGATGCACATTCGAGCCGTCGCAGCGAATGTCTATCGTTCCCGCTGTTCTCCAGATGCAGCGAGACAAAACGAGGACGCAATGGAACATCTGGGACGAACAACGGATTCCGGGTGTCGGTGAATTCGAAGTCGTTAGACAATTGTCTGTATGTGAAAACACAGCCAGGACAAGCTTGGGAAAATGGAAGGTTAATGTGCGACAGTTTCCCGTGCAGCAGCAAGGACTTGCGATTCAAAGGGGCCGGCGTACTCACAGATGGAAATGACCGACATTGCTCACTGAATGCTTTCTGGACCTTAGCCACGAGAGTGGGTAGAAACATGTCGATATGGAACCGTGAGGGGATTCCGTGCAGATCAGAAGGAAGTCTTCCGTAGATGGCAGCAGAAGTGGGAAAAGCAAGGTCATCGGACAGCCAGGGGGCGCTCTCTGACGGATTTTAAAGCTTCACGCTTGTACTCTAATCTACAGCTCGTCATGCCCATGCGCCGACCCGCCCTCCATCGATTCGCCCAGATCGACATCCGTCTGCGGTTGCGGCACAGCGGCGGCATTGCTCCCAGCCAACACGTTTGAATCCGCCGTTGCTACGCTCGCATGAATCTTACCCTCGGCAGCCAGTCGGCGCGCGAACCGGGCGATCTCGCTGTCGTACTCTTCCCATTCGGGGATCTGGCGCGCACGCGACAATTTTGGCTCTTTCTGTCCTCGGGCAGTTCATTGGGTGAGTGGAAAAAGAGTTTCGTCGGGATACGAGACTCACCGTGAGCGGGTTTTGACACAAGTCGATCGTCTTTGCTCGATGAAGTCTGTCTTTGCTACCTGTAGTTGATCTTTTAGTATTGTATCGGAGGTCTATCCCGAAGTAGGCGTACACCAAGTTTCACACTGAACGACATCATTAGCAACCTATTCCAGTCTCTAGGTTCCACTTACCCATAACCAATCCTCGTGCAAGGAATAGATCGGAACCTGAGCCTGTAGATTGTTGGGAAGATCTTGATCCATAGCATTGGTCAGCCTTTCCAACAGGACGGTCAAAAACGCACCTTGGTCCAGGTTTGCTAACGAATTGGGATCTTGAGACAACAGTTGATATGATCCTCGGAGAAGATCCTACGAAGGGAGTAAGTATGCAACCATCATCTCCATCCCTGTGCACTTACACCAGCGGCCATCTGTGTTCAACGATTAGCAAACGCAAGTGCAGCTGGCATGAGCGACTCACCTGACGGAAGCAAACAAGATCCACAACGTATAATGCACTAGGAGAACGTGAAAACGACGGCGAGCACATAACGATGGATCGTACCTAATATGATACGGTCTACCATCCAAGAAATCGTGCCAATATCCCGTTTTCCAGAACCGGAATCCATCCATCTCATAATTGTCATTCCCCATCGGCGTATAGCCGTATGGTGCGCCATGAAGGTCCAAATTAACCAATTCTTGCAGGTCTGCCCGCACGATTTGATCAGCATCGACAAAGATAACTTTTTTGAGGTCCATTGGGAAAAGGACATCGAGGAACAATATCTTGTACGCCCATATAATGCGTTGCTTTTCCTTCTGTGCTCTTAACCACGACGGCCATTTGTAGGTCACCAACTCATATTGGAAGTCGTACTCTTCCGCCATGTGTGGTATGAATTCCTGAAGAATGTGTCAACAAAGGGTGCGGAAGAGCAACCGAGGCACGCACGAGGAAGGAGGGTGAAAGGAAATTCTCAATGAACCAAAACTTGACGCTGCTGTTGGTATTTCGCAACACGCTTAGGATCATGATCGACGCAAATCGCTGTGACGAGCCCGTAAATACCCAGTGGCAACGATCAATGGAAATCCCACCTCATACAACAAGCCAGACGCCACAGTGAAGATATTGATATCCGCTTGACCGCCACCTTGTTTCTGGACAGCCTTGACCTCTTTCCCGCCCTCTTTGCTCGTAAAAAGCGAGGACACCCTAGAAGAGAAAATTAAACCAAGGGCGAACGACAACCTTGCAGTACCCACTTTGACATCAAGTTCTCCACGATATTCCCTGGCCCTTCACCATGCTCGGGTTGCAACCCCTCGAGAACGTCTGCCCTCTCCATACCAGGCTTCCGAGCCAATCGAGGGTACAACGTGAGTCCGTCGAAGCTCATCACCGTAAGCTCATCACCGGCATCAACTACAGACGGACTATGCCATCCCTCGCTCCCGACGCTCTCAAGTTCATAAACCTCTCTCCCACGACCCTCCCTGATCTCCAGTCGGAACATGCCCGGGCGCGCCTTGAATTGCAAGTACCCCAAATTCGCAACGACCTGCGTGTCGTCGACGATCGAGCCGTCCTTGGCACTAATGAGTTGCAGCTGCACACCCCTTGGGGGGTTGACGGTCTTCAGCTCGCGTGCATGTCCTTCCACGACAAGGTGATCGAGCACAAAGAGTGCCTGAATGTCTTGTGTCCGGTCTTCGGGTGCGAGTTTGCCAAGCTGGATATTGTCAAGATCGTAGAGCGCCTCGCGTGGGCGGACAAGCCAAGAAGGTGGAACATCCATGCTCAGGGTGTAAATCGGTTCCATAGGGAGTCCGTTGAAGGTGACTTGCGCAGGAATTTCCTGTCTGTAGAATAGTCAAAACTAGAAGGTCTGGTTTGTGGAAAGCGCTTACCCATCAGCGTCATAGTTAATGTGAGGAACGAGATTGTAGCGATAGAATCTTTTGAGTGGTATCTAAGGCAAGACTTGCCGCTCAGAAAGCAGTCGTACACCAGAACAAGGACAATGCATGCGCACCTCAGTATGCTGAGTGGGATTGAAGTAGAGTTCGATATAGATATCAGGGAATAGTTCAGAGGACCGCTAGCAAAAATAATCAGATCGTACGCGAAATGGGTCAATCTAGAAACCTACTGCTAATATCGTCGACCACCGCTGGGCGGCTTCGCTCAAGGGGTCCACCAGTATTGCAATGTGAGCCTGAGCCTCGGAAGGTTCACCCACAGCAAGTTTACTAGAAGTATCATAGACATGAGGGAGGGCCAATGGGTGAACAGGAGATATTCACGTGTAGTCACTCGAAAGCAATCGGTAGTTCCGCGTCCGTGGTTTGGGCACCGTATCGAACAGACCAACTTCAGAAGGATCGGGCTGCTGATCAGCATATATGATAGAAGATGCAAAAGAAATCAAGTTCGCGCGTGTAAACCTAGCAGTGTGTCATGCACGCGTCCATCAAAGCGGTTCTGAGACTGATGGGACGACATGACTTACGCATCAGCAGCATAATCTCCACCAAAGATCTCATTAATCGCATCGGCTATACGACCGACGCGCTCCTTGATTTCGAAGGCTTCCAACATCTCGAAGTCCTCGGCAATAAATTCGGAGTTTGCGTCAAACGGACCAACAAGCTGTTTCATGAGGTTTCGAATGAGGTCTAATGCAAGTAAACGAGGTATGACGGCAGAACGTACACGTCCATTGACTAAGATGGCTCTGTGTCCCGGCTGCAGTCCCAAATGCCGAGTGATCAGACGACTCGCTTGTTGCAGGTGGGCAATGTCCGCGGCACTAGCTATATCTCCTGTCACGGCGAAGGGCAGTTGTGCGTGATGCATTTCGAGCTCATCGACTAACGCATCCAAGACGCGCGAAGGAGGAATCTCGTTGAGGCTGCCCGCATGTAGAAGGGTAGTCAACGTAGAATCTCCAGTGGTATCTGCTTCGGAGTTCTGGATAAAGCTCAACCGACTTCGGTGCGAACTCATCTATTTCAGTATGTGATGATGAACATCATCCTCAAGAACGCGATGAAGCCATGCATACCATGAATTTGAGGCCTTCCTTTGCTAATTCAAGGCCCTCGTGCGTTCTGAAGTCGGCAATGACATATACCGTTGTCATGAGATCATCGGGCTGACCTGCGTTGCCATCAAGGCGACGAAGTGAGTTTCGAAACGTGATACGCACTTGGGACAATAAAGGAATCGTCCTTTGCCTGGAAACCAGACTTCGAAAATAACTCGGGTAGGTTGAAAATTTGTAAACTGCTGCTCTTATCGGATGTTTGCCCGCGGCCGGAAGGGCTATTGACATAAATGTATGGATTTCGACGGGGAAGCGTTGAGGGGAGGTCATAGAAAAACGTTGACATCAAAGGAGCATCATCATCTGTGATCACGCCAGTGTACACCTTGAAAAACTTGAGTAATAAAACAGCGACCGGCATATGTGACACGTGCCATCTCCTGAAGAATCTGTAGCTGCGTCGTGACTTCAGTCGCCATCTGCTGGAATAAATTCTACAGATTCGTGTCTCGTCAAGATGCCCTAAATCCGAAGATACATTACACTCACATCGTTAATGGAGAAGTATCTCCCGTTGACAAACGCGTGGCCCTTCCCTGCAGTTGCTTGAACCCCTAGACCTAGCCTTCGGACATATTTTTGGGATCGCGCGATGATATCGTCTCCCGTTGCCTCGTCAATGATCGGAACGTGTCCTTGCGCAACCGCGGCAAAATCACCCCCACAAAGTGATTGGAAAACCTCCTGCACTATTTGCCATGATAGACTCGATAGTCTACGTTCAGCATGAGCACGGATAAGCTATAACGGGTCGTCAGAATTTTAGAAACATTAACGGTGGTGATCCACATACACCTTGAACGAGTGCTAACATCCGATCGCGTCCAAATCTATGATGGGTATAATAAACGAGTCTCGCCATTTTAAGACCTGATGATCATGAACATGAGTCGTTTCTGATGCGTTTTACAAACTCACTGTCGCCCTCCAGTTCAGGAATAAAACCCCATCTTATCGGATAGCCACGAGCCACAAAATTCTCAGAAAGCGTGCTGAGGAGGGACAGCGAGCGTGTCTGGGATAGATCAATGATGTAAATCACATTGACCAGATTCTGTCGAATCCTAAGCATCGGTGAAAACAGCGCCATCGCATGGGTGCGGAGAAGCTGTGGATTGTCACATTCTGAGTCTGAAAGTGCAGGCGAAACCGGAAAAAAGGATACGAACCACCTGTAAAGAAGGACTGGAACCGGCGTAGCGAGCATCTACAGCCAAATCATTCCAATACAAGACAACACCTCCACCCTCTTGTCTGTCACTCGCATCAACGAGCCCTTCAAGATATTCAGCATATTTTGGAGGGAGTAAAAATGTTTTGTTTTCGACGGCAGTGTCCTCTGTTTCATCCGCATCGGCTTCCGGAGGGAGATCCTTGGACGCACCACGCGCAGATGTGGCCGTTGAGGCAGGCGGGTCAGATTGCTGGGTTGTCGAGTGAACAGGATGCATAAGTAGCTCAATCGCCTGCTCTGATGTAAAGCCTAAATCGACAAGCGAATTCACAAGAGTACGCTCGCGTTGCAGAGTGCGCAAGAGGCTAGGAACGAGGTTTCAGCCACCAAAGTCGACGAGGCGTAAAGGGACCCTGACCCGAATATGCCCGCGGCGCTACCCTCGTTCTCGCTGAGAACCCGTCCGTTAACCCAAGCCATGTTGACCCCCTGTGGTGCCTTCGTCCAGTTGTCGTACACTTCCTCTCTCAATTCCTCGAACACGTCAATTTTACGCGCGAGCGATGTCGTGTAGAGTGGGAAGGAATTCGTGAGGATTTCATAGAGCTCCACTTCCGAGAACGGCGAAGCCTGCTGATTACCCCAACATTGGTGGACATGTGGTGATTCCATACGAGGCTTTTTGGAAAAACTTATGACAAACTGAACTGCCTTTGCACCAAGATCTGCGAAACAGAGATGAAGCTATCCTCAAGAAAGTAAAATAATGGAACAAACCTGCAACCTCAGCAGACGTCAGTGGTTCTCCGTTCTTTGCCCTCGTTTCAGCTTCTTCGTCAATATATGGCAACGAATCAAAAATACAAGTGAGAATTTCTTCGGGGGAGGAGGGTTGATCCCCGTGGTCAACTAGATGATTCGTATCCTGGGAAGTCGCGTGCGCTTGATGTTGGTTCCTGTCGTCGAGAACAAGATAGTCCATTTTCTTGAGGTCCAAAGCGACACCAAATCCAGAGAGGTGCGTCGATTGCTCATTTGTGTCATCTTCAGCAGCCCTGTGCGCCCAACGAAGAACGTATTCCACTTTTGGCTCCAAGCTGAGTAGTGTTTCATGAAGGGAACGGAATGACGGCGCAGTAGGATCTGCGAAGTGTATGGCCGTGTAGCGTTGCTCCCCTGAAGACGAAGACGCTGGATGGATGTGTTCGAAGGGAAACCGCATTGGCTGTTCAACGACGCCATCGTCTTGAGAGTTGGAGAGCTGAAGAAGAGTATCTGCGTCGCAAACGATCTGGCCGTACCAATCAACCCAGGACGCGCATTCGGGACTGTCAAGTTTGTGACTGTCCACCAAACCAGCGATGTGACGGCCATAGGACTCGGCAGACGCGGCCAGGCGAGGGGTTAGAGCATGGAGTGCAAGGCGAACCCGAGCGGAATTGACTGCAGCGGAGTGCATGTGATCTGATGCAATGGAAAAGACCGCAGTATGCGCCTGAAAGGGTGTCGCGTGCCGTTCCGTGATAGACAGCGCAGAAAGAAGAGGAAAGAGGACCAAAGAATCCTCTGAAGCGACCGTTTCACTGGAAGAGAGTAGTAAGTGAATGTGGGTATAATAAGGTCATACACTTACAGTGCTTCCAGCAATGGATTGCTGGTGATGAAAGAAGAGCGAAGGGAAATAGTGACCGGGGGAGACGTACCATGTGCACCGAGTGCACTCAGGACGATGCCTGCCAGTGCAAACAGAGTGCACGGGAGTCCCATTGCTGCTAGTACTAGTACTACGCGTCGAAAGTACTTCAAGGACACGTTCTACTTATCACGTGATTATCGGCTGTCTATTCGGCAGACTCCGCAACTCCGACATAAAAGGCTGCCGCTCCCTCCTTTTCTTCTTTATCCTATGACAGCTCGAAAGCTACGAGGCTCAACACGCACAAGATGACGGCGTTAGCCTTGTCTTTTCTTCTGAGCGGGAAGGTCTGAGCATACAGTCACCCTCGATCGTCTCTAGCTGGGACCAGTCTTGATGGACTGAGCGACGTACCAGAAATGCAGCGGCCCGCTGCAGAATGGTTGGCTTTGAAAAGCGTCGCGGTGACCGGGTGGGTGTTCTCTTCTCTATGTATGCGATTCAGCTCGCTCTATCGCGGTTATTGTGTCCTTGGACGCACAACGTGATGTGCGGTTTTTGATATGGGCCAAACCATGGCACGACTTAAACCAAAGGGGTTGAAATAGGCATTTGGTCATAACACCCGATGGAAAGAGGTGCAGCGCAGTCAGCCACTGTCGTTAACGGGTCATCACCCAACTGCTGGGGAATACAGCTATACGTCAGCATCCGGCTCATACGCCATGCTCTACAGCTCCCCCATGTGACTGGAGCAATCCTCGTCACCCTCTATGCATTTCAAACTTCGACCTGCTTGTTGCAGTTGTGAATGCTTCCATCGTGCCTTCGACCCTCATCACGTTGTTTTTCATGTTGGTTCACCAACTGCTACGGTGGACGCTTCATTTACCGAGGTGATCACTGTGGGCCGTATGAGGAGATGAGTTGAATTGTCATCTTGGCAAGGTCCACCCGTCCTTTAGTTCACTTCGTGGCTCGCGGTCCTTGTCGACCGCGAAACTCGACTCAGACTACTCTCGGACTGTCTTGTTATTTTTTTACCCTTCCTCTTCATGAGGATATTGTTTTCTCTTTTATATCGTTGAAGACTACGTCGTCCGTGTCATGTTCAGACCTACTACGACGTAGAAATACTGTGATAAAATCGTTTTGACTGTACATGACTTTTCGTTTGTATCATTTTATTTCAACATGAAACATGGAGGCTTCCATAGTGTATGCTCAGATGATATTTTCATATGCTTAATGTTACAGAATAAGCATGCACTTCATCTCTCGGCCACCGTGTTTGTGATGCTCATCTCGTAGGACTTCGGTTGGGCTGTAGGTCTTGATTACCCCACAAAGCTAAGGTACGTACGCATGTGGTCGATTTGAAGTCAGAACTTATACTACGTAGTCAGCTTCTGCCATGGCCGCCGACAACAAAACGCGATTCAGTTGCTTCCAGGCACGTCATCAACGGCGTCTCGCAGTTGGAGCATTGCGTTTGGAATTCTGCAGACCATCGCACTCTATCACAGGAAAATATAGCCTCTGTCCGACTTCTCTTCGTCGCTGAGCGATTCCAGGACCGCAGCGAAAACATATCACTGCCTCGTGTCACTCATCGAGAGCTTTATCTGCACGACCCAATTCAGGAATTCTTCATCACTGACAAAGTACGTACCCTTTTATTTCCCTATCTATGCTTCATTCTCCAAGCGAAGTCGACGAAGATTGATATATGAGCAGATGCTTATAGCGACCGACTCACAGGCACGCTTCGCGAACTGATTCGCCATCCCACACGCCGTTATCGTGTACCCCAAACGCGGAGAGCACATCGTGTACTAAGGGTCACTACCGTGTGTGAGCGTCGATGGGATCCAGAATCCGTGAACGTGGGGAACGTGGGGAGCGAGTTATCAATCTGACCACGTTCGCTGCTTATCTATAGCCCTCTATCCCCCGATCACTGACAGGTATGAATAAGGGACTCGGATCGCGAACAGAGCGTCTCCGGGTTCTGGGCAATGCGTGTCGATAATCCGGATCTCGCGTTGGGTTGTAGATCGTGAGTCATCTAAGCGATGGGACCTGGAACCTGTGGTACTAATCTGAGCCGGATCGCAGTGGATAGAAACCCGTTGGGGGTGACCCAGATGGGTGATATCGATTAACCTGTACACCCGTTGCGAGGTGCGCCGCGTGTATCACCGACCCGCTGTTTCAAGTTCTTCGTTTTGAAATGCGCCCACGGTCCGTTTGCGCGAGTCTCGAAGTGCTGAACCGGGGCCGTACTGGGCGACGGGTACCACCACGCTAATGATCAACACGAGCTCACGAGGATTAAAATGTGTATCAAAGTGGATATCAGGCGACATGCGCAGCTGGTCTGCATCAGATACGGTGTCACATTTGGTAAGAGCCGGGAACAAGGGACGTGCTTAGTGCCGAGCGAGCGATGCATATTTTTATTTTTTATTTTTTGACGGATCGGATACCGGCGTCGATCAGGATGGTCTCGCGTCGGAGGGAGCCTGACATGAAACATTCAGTCGTTATAGGGGATCCGCGTCATACTCGGACGTCTCAGTCGTAGCGACCACGCTGTGTGCGGTGCTGGCTCGAGTGGTTTAGGTTGGCGAGTTCGGTGGTTAGACAGCTGTCAATAGCAACCAATGACAACGACAGCCTGGAAGGGGTTGTGATGGGTATGCGTGTTCAAGACATGCTCTTGTCACAGGAACGTAGGCTCCTCTCGTTTATTGTCTCGCACAAACCTCGATGCAGAGTGTAGGCTTGGCGTCCGGCTGCGAACAGTGAATTGTTGTCATTCCGCTCCATCTTTTGGTCCAAGACCTCCACAGTGACGAATGATTTACGGGAGATGTACATGCGGCCTGTATAGACGATTGAAACTTTAATTTTGAGCGTATCTTCCGAGACATACTTAGAGGTGCGTAATTGGTCTAGCAAGATAGGGAGTAATGCAATATCGCCCGAGGAGATCGCAAGCGAGATCAAACGGAAAGCATGGAGGCATACGTCACGCACAGCAAGATTGTGAGAGTACGTTAGTGGAGTACTTACGGGAATGATTCTAATTCAATTAATTTTTTATTTTTTGCATGCGGCCACCGGTGCCGCGAAGTGCGAGAGGGTCACTGAATGATCGAACTGCGGGACACATGGCAAGCAACGGACATGAGTGGGGAAAGCCCGGAAAGCTGCGGAGAACAAGAATATGACGAGTGGGGAATGCTCTTTTGTCAAAGGGAAGGGTTCGACGTGGCACACTGGGAGGGAGCGGTGGTTGGGAGGTATTAGGGGTGGGGCGGTTAACCGGTGCCGGATTCAGACAGGGTAAAAACAATTGGTATGGAAGCCTCGCGTGACATGTGATGTGACAGAGTTCCGAATGCCGCTGAGAAATTAACGAGATCCCACTCCTATCACGCACTGGCACGTCGCACGCTGCCGATCTATGGCGACTACGAGGCGGACGAGACAAGCTGACTTGCTTGGACAACGTTGGTGCAATGTCCCTTTTCCGCTGACTAATCTGAGCTGTGGCCGATCCAGGGCGACTCATTTAGAGTTCAGCCCCCGATGGTCATGAGAACTCCAGATAAGGCAAGCTCTTACGCCTAAGCGGGCTGTGCCGTAGTCGGAGAACAAAAACGCTCCAAACCCGGCTGACAGTGATCAGACAAAATCGCCCCCGTCAATCCCACCCTCGATATCCTCGTTTTTTTTTTCTTCCCCGTCGCTCCCGGCAGTGTCGACGTCTCCTCCATGTTACTCGCCCAGAAACCCGTCCTGCTCCCAATGTCCCCTCCATCCGCCCATCGTCGCCATCCCTCCGCTCCCCCCGCGGTCGTCGTGCAGCCTACCAAAGTGCCTGGCATCCTCTCCATCTCCAAACCTCTCCGCCCAGACCCTCCACGTCAGCACATGCCCCAGAGTCATCCTCGTCACCAGCACCGCTCGCCAAAGCCCAAACTCGCCCAGCCACATAAGCCTTCCCACGACCACTCTGTCAAACTAGCACAGGAGAAGCCCTCGAGCTCCGACGTCACTCTTCCACCTGTGCTCGAGAAGCCGTCCACACCTGTCCCAGACAAGTCCTCGCGTGGCCGCCAAAGCAAGGCTCAGAAAGATAAGGCTACAACAAGGTAGATCTCGTCACATTCTGATCCTTGCTCCCCTTATCCCTCCTTCAAGGAGCCCTTCCTCTCATGGACACTCACGACGCAACAACGTTCGACAACCCTCCCCTCCCATTTCGTCCTCGCAAGTAGAAGGCTCCACATCGTCTCCAGCCCAGTCCTTCCGCAGTAGCAATCCTGCGTCCAATTCTTTCGATCCCTTCATAGTCAGTTCAGATTCAGATTCCGATAATACTCGTCCTTTATTCCAACCTTGCGCCGGTCCCGCCAATTTGTCTCCCATCCTCGCTACTCTCCCGTCGGGCAGAATCGCCCGCCGTCGAAACCACACTGCTCAAGCGCCGGCAACCCCCTCGCCTGCGCCCCGCCCTGTGCCTGTTCCAAGAACCAAACAATCCACACATCGGAGCAATCTCTCCCGGTCTGCCCCGAATCCTCAAGTGTTCCCCCATGTCGACAAAAGGCGGGCGTCGACGGGTCACGCGGTGGATTTCCCTGTTTGTGACGACACAACTGACGTGGAGGACAGCTCTCCTCCTTCCACGCCCACCCGGGAATTTCATACCAACTCCACGTGGTTTGACGGTCCTCGCACAGCTCCCCTCAACGGTTCTTCTTTCGCTAGTACCCAGGACTCCACACCTGCCCGGCCACGTAATCACCATCGCACGCCAAGCGAGGGCGTGTTCAACATGTCCTTTGACGAGGATATGGATATGTCCACAGCTTCCGATGCATCGGAAGGGCTCATGAAGCTCTTCGGCTTCCCGCCGAAACGATTCGCCTCGGTCGGGCCCAGTTCCACCCGTGCTGCCAAGGACAAGGCTGGCTTTTTCGCAAGCTCCGTCTTCCAGAACTCGCCCAGCCCGGACGAGTTGCCCCCTCCCGCTTTTTGAGCGGTCTTTTCATTTTTTGATTCTCATCAAAAGTGTAGAGGTGATTCGCGTCGCATAATCCAGCCTATTCATGCTGACACAATCACAGCTTTAGACTGTTCGTATTGGCGACCAGCCCCATTAGACTAATATCACTTCACACCGACATAATGATCCCTTCTTCGCCTTCTGGAATGTTTCAACTCGTCACTCTGAAACCATATCCCTCGACGATGTGGTTTCCCGGGATGCGTAGTCGTCTCGTACCCTTTTTTTCCGATATCATTATTCATCCGGCAATTTCCGGCATTGGTCTATCCATGTGGTCATTTCTCCTGGGGCTGTTGGTATTCACACTCGCTTCGCGTCGTCCAACGAATAGTGTTCCGCTCTCTGCTATGGTTTGCATCACTCGGTTTTTTCACTGGTCACGGTCGCTCGCACAGGACACACTCGCGTTCTTCTCTCAAACCCCGGAGGTTTTACATCTGGGCACCGTCTGGCGTCGATATTCATACCTCGCTCGCTAGCGGATTTCGCGTTCCGGCATCCCTTTTTCATCTATTTCCCTACCTCAATGTGTCAGTATCACCGGCTCATTCCTCACTACATGCTTTCGCCACATTGCATCACGCTTCTCATCTTGGTTCCCGAGAGATCGGGTCTGTATAAAAGCAGCTGAAGAGGCCTCATATATTAAAACAAATTACCACCCCCAGCCTCCGCTCAGTCATGTGTATACGATGACGTCGCCGTTGTTCAGGTTGCGCGCCACAATCAGCTTCAAGCACAACTATCGCTGGTCCCTGCTTATTTATGCGCGGCTCTCCGTACCATGCACAGGGCTTCTATTTCTCAAGTTTTTGTGTTCTTGGATCTTGGGACTGTCGAGATATTTCTTTTATCACCCCCTTCTCCGTTTATGCTTCCACCTTTACCTACATGCCTCGCCTTTGGGTTCGTGGTGCCCTAATTCTTTTTGCGTTATGTCTTTTTAGTGATTCATTCGATGGTCTGGCTATTTATCTTCTTCATTGCCGACCTCCCGTCTTATTTCTTTTACTTCCTCGCCTTGGGTTACTTTTACCCGAGGCTCCTCCATATGCTTTTATCCGCCTTTCTTCCAGAGTGTATCAATATCGGCTTGGCCCACTCTCGCTCGGACGATCGCATCGCATCATACCCATCATTTTTGTGCTATAGGCAAAATTCCACCCTCCCCATCCTTTTTTTTCCATCCGATGTGTATGGTGCGATTCTGGTTTTCCGGTGTAAGAATTGGACCTAGTTGTGCGTCGTTTTTGTTTCCTGCTGGTTTTGTGTATTAATCGCCTCCTAGCTCATTGTGTTCCTACTGAAATAAAGTACACACATACCCTTCCCCCTTTCCACGCTGCCGCAGCGAGGACTCGATGGTACATATTGCACGCT
The DNA here is from genome assembly GCA_038090095.1 of Zangia roseola. Lineage (NCBI taxonomy): Eukaryota > Fungi > Basidiomycota > Agaricomycetes > Boletales > Boletaceae > Zangia > Zangia roseola. The sequence goes on from JBBPMD010000142.1 coordinate 26,969, forward strand.
AGTCAATTTTCTTCTCGACAGTTTAGATTACTCGCTGCACCCCATAGTAGCCTACACCTTCCGTTCATTATACAGTTTCTTCAACCAGTACACTCATTGACTCCGTTTTTTGAATGCAATAGAAGTTTGTTTAGAAACCTGTTTGAGGGATCGTTGAAGTTCATGAGCTGCCTAGCCGAATAGCTTTTTTGATGCATTACAACCATCCAGCGAGGTTTGCACCAGTGACAGGGCTTCGGCCGAGTCGTTATTTGACATGGCCAACGCGTAATTTTCGCTCTGTTGGTACCTCCGCCATCTGATCGCTGTGATCTAACATATATTCCCTCCAAGTCATCAGATTTTCCACTACGATACTCGCAGCATAGACTCATACACGCAACCTCGGGCAATATGAGGAAATTCAATAAAGACGATGCCCTGGACGTCGCCATCGTCGGTCTAGGCGGCGTAGGCTCAGCGCTCATCCAACAACTCACAGACAGTAGCTTCCCCGTCAGTATCGCTGCCCTCTCCAACTCCCGCAAAATGCGCCTCTTCACCGATGGCACGTCCTGCTTCGTACCAACCCAGAGGGGCAGCCCGCTCGATGACCCCACCGCGCAGGTGGCGAGCCTCGACGGCCTGCTCGATGCGTTGTCCAGGCTCGTGCAGCGCCGCCCGGGACGAGTCGTAATGGTAGACAATACCGCGTCCGAGGATGTTGCGGAGACGTACCCGAGGTTTTTGGATGCGGGGATCCATGTCGTGACGCCGAACAAGAAGGCGTTTTCGGGGCGTCTGGAGCTGTATGAGCGAATCTTAGGCACGGGCACCGGAGCGCGCGGGGTATTCTATAACGAGGCGACTGTCGGGGCGGGGTTGCCGATCATTTCGACGCTCAAGGATTTAGTATACACGGGGGACAAAGTGGGTGTTGTCTGTCGTGTTTTTCTTTTGGTAGACGTGACGACTAATGGTACAGGTTTGGTTCGGATAGGTGAAGAAGATCGAGGGCGTGTTTTCGGGCACGCTGAGCTACATCTTTAATGAGTACTCCAATGGCAAAGAAGGCGGTCCGTCCTTTTCGTCAATCGTGCAGGTCGCCAAGACAAACGGATACACGGTGGGTTCAACTGCCCCGACCAAGACGGTCTCTGCCGGAGACTGCGTTGCGAGCGGCTGACACGAAACACAGGAACCGCATCCGGGTGACGATCTCAATGGCGCCGACGTTGCGCGCAAGCTCACGATCTTGTCGCGCATGATTCCCGGCCTGCTCGACCTCTTGCCAAACGGTTGGGTGGATGTCCACCCCACCTCGCTCGTCCCCGCACCGCTGCAAGGCGCAGACGCGCAAGCATTCATGCAACGACTCCCCGAGTTTGACGCAGAGATGGCCGCGAGACGGGACGAAGCAGCTAAACGGGGCAACGTCCTCCGTTATGTCGGCGTCATTGACGTCGAACAACGCAAAGTCGAGGCTAGCCTTGCCGAGTACGTATCTACATCACGCGTACATCTAACAAACTATAACGTGTTTTCACTCTCGGACAGATACTCCAAGACGCATGCGTTCGCCACGTCGTTGCAAGGCAGTGACAATATCCTCATGTTCCACACCGAGCGGTACGGTGGACGGCCCCTAGTCGTTCAAGGTGCTGGTGCCGGCAACGCGGTTACGGCGATGGGTGTTGGAAGTGATCTTCTCAAGTTGTTCTGACGCGTGGGCAAATGACGTGGGCAAAAAAAAGTTGTATACTAACGGTGTGGGCGATACGCCACGAATCAGAAGGGAATGAAATGAATGAAGGTGGGATGAATGCTCGAATGTAATGTGGGTGCGTCGCGTCGCGTGGCGAATGCGCAGTCAAGCCACCGACGTGATCCCATGATGATGCGGTTTTGATTGGTTTCAATGTCGTGTGTTAGTGTGGGACTTGTGGTGGGTTCGCGTCATCGCTATTTCTGATGGTGCGTGTTGTGGAACGTCATGGTCGTTTAAAAACGGTTTAGGCCCGTGGGTTGCTTCAAACTGCATTGCGTCTGTGCGTGTGTGTGCTTATCACGGACCTCCAAGCTTCAAATATGACCCTTACCGTCTTCTGAATCTTGGAGATACCTAATTCTCCCAGCAGTTCGAGATTCTCGTGCTCTTCGTGGAAACCGGAGATCGCAGCAGGTGCATGTTGAAACTATACGACCCTGGAAGGCACTCGAACTGTTCGACCTGCTGTGCTCGGGGTTATCGTGATCACCGCCCCTGGGAGCGATTGCTATGCGATGGACGCTCGATTCGTCGTCCTTCTCGATTGTTCTTCTGCGGAAACGGACAAGACTGCTGGTACACGTTGCGCGTCACAGGACATCCAGTGAGATTAAATTTGCCACCGGTCGCTGATGGCGACGGTAGGTCCACTAGTACTTATTGTTACGCCTTGACTACAGGGCAGAGCCACGATGCGCACTATTACCGTCAACAACACTCGTGCTTGGTAATTGTAATTCATGAGAATCCCATATCACGGTCATTCCCCCCACAACAAATATACTTGGCATGCTGATTTCGGAACAAAACGATGACGCTCATGAACAACAAGTAATTCAGAAGAAAGCCCACTCAGGTGGGCATGCGTGTCAAGGGTATTGTAGGATGAACCGCTTCATGTACCTCTCCCAGGAGCACTGCGCCAGATTCGAACCACCACACGCGGCCAACATCATCGCCGGAAACGCCTTCATGATAGCTAGCAACTTCTTTTCTGCGGTCGCCCTTCGCCGTGCTTTGAGCATCGCAGATCTCGGCGTCGCTCTCGGTTCCATCTGCTGCGCGTCGTTCAGCACCATCTTCTTGAGCTGCTGATAAGACTTGCTTTTCGGCGAGGTCAGGTTGGTCAGTCCCCCTGAGACGTGATCGAACACGATCCGGGTCAGCTCGGGAAAGAAGTGCACCATCGAGCCAGGGGTACCACAGACGACGGGGCAGTCGGGGTTCGGGCAGCCATTGGGCACGGTACCGTTCGACCAGCGACATTTTCCGTGGAAGTACGAAGGGAAGATGGCGTGCTCGAGACCGTTGTAGGCGACCTTGTTGTATGCGGCGAGGATGGGGGAAAAGTAGGTGATGGCGTCTTGGCGACGATTGTCGGGTGGAACAATTTGCGCGTCTATTTGATTGGCCTGAGGGAAGGGTATGAGCAGGACGTTAGCGAGGTATGACAAGTAAAGGTACGTGCCATGTCTTGGAAGACATTGATGTAGACGGGGGAATATAGGCTACGGTATTCGTTGGTGATGCCGACGATACATTCCCCTTCACAGCCAAGTACAACGAGCGGGACGGCAAGGAGGGTGACGAGTTGGATTGTAGATATCATGGCGGGCCTGGCGTTGGTCTTAGGTTGAGGTAAGTTGAATGGCGCGCTCGACTTGGTTGAAGGCTACGAACAATCACGTGGGTGTTTGGAATATCGTTTCAGTGCTATGGATGGATTCAATGGAATGCTAGGGGAAGGAGGCAGTCGACTGTCGCCGACAATCATTGTTGATTGCAGCAGCAGCTTCAAGTGTCTCCTCAAGTTCATGCGGATTGGTTCACTGACCGACGAGTCGAGATATGATATAACGTATGCAGTAGGAATACCTACCGTAATGGATAAGCGAACTCAAGAAGTACGCTAGTCGTAGTCCGCTGGAAAGGATTGAGCGGGTGACTACAAAGGAATAAAGTGCCTCACCTCCCCCCCCATCGTCTCCGCCACCTCCACCAGCTAGATCGTCCAGGTCATCACCCTCACCGTTGTCAAAGTAATTTTCGGCATAATCATTATCATACTCCTCCTCGACGTCATAATCTGATTCAGCAGCTTGCGAGCCAACGTCTGACTGTTCCTCGCCACTTTTTTCCTGGATAGATGCACCAGTGAGCGTGCAAAATGTGAAGTTTTAAAGGCCATACGAGTTCTTCAGCCTCTTCCACTAGTTCGTCAAGGTTCAAACGAGTTGCCTTGACTTTTTTCTCTGGTTGGGCCGTACACGCCATCAAAGCAATTACGATAAAGAAATAAATGTGTCTACCTTTCCGTTTTTTCTTGGGGTGAAAGTACCCATCAAATATCTCGGAGGGAAAGAAGGGTGCGTGTAAATCTTTCCGTTTGAGAGTAGGGAGTGATGCAGATGTCTGGCGATACTTGTCTGAATATCGCTCTAGCTCTATACGAATTATTAACATGGAGCTGTTGCGCCGGAAAAAAAATAATGACCATTGGATTTAATTGTTTCCACAACATAGTAAGGGGATCTGCGCAGTCGAGTGATGAAGCCAGTCTGCAAGTCGCTTACACCCTTCTCCTCGGGGGAAAGGTCTGAGAGTACAGGTAACGGATCCAAAGGCTAGGAAGATGCGAGTATGAGCACATTGTCATGTAACAATAAATAAGATCTTCAACCGTACGGGGTACAATGCATCTGCCTCACGCGACATCGTTTGTATATCGGCGAACGTGAGGCCCATTGGGGGCGGTGCGCCTGCGCCAAAAGTACCACCACCTTTGAATCCTCTGCCACCCCCTCGACCACCACCACCACGGCCGCCCCGAGACATGAGCTTTGTTTGACAGAGATATCAATCAATGCACAGCCACATACAGCAAAACCACAACGTTTAGACTCCGCAACTCCGCTTCATATATATAGCGCGCCGGCCCCTCAACACATTTTCGCGTCGCCCCTCTGTTGTTGCCACCACCTCACAAAGTCTCTCTCCCGTCCTTATCCTCATCTTAGTGTCTTCCTTTCACGCTTATTCATCACTGAAGAAGAAAATGGACAAGTCTCTCGACGAGGTGAGGAAAACACGTCCACACAACATTTTTTTTTCGCGCGTCTGAGTTCCTCTTAAGGTTATTGCTACCCGCCCCAGGAACCCGCGCCGTGTTGGCCGTCGTGGTTCAGCCAAAGTCCAGATTCTGGGTAACCCCGCAAACGCAGCTACCCGTGCTGCAGTTCAAAATGCCGCCGCTGCCAAAGTAGTCGCCGCAGCTAACCCTTCCCCTCAGCCTGCTGACAAGATCATCGTCTCCAACCTCCCTGCCGACGTAAATGAGGTCCAAATCAAGGTACTTAATTTTCGTTTGTATTTCTCGCAAGTTGCATTGTTGACACTTGCAAAGGAACTTTTCTACTCCACAGTCGGCCCCCTTCGTGATGTCACGCTACACTATGACAGTGCCGGCCGGTCAAAGGGTATTGCTGCTGTTCACTTCCAGAAGAAAGGAGATGGTACCAAGGCCTATCAGCAGTACAACAACCGCCTCATCGATGGGAGTTAGTATCCACACTTTCTTCTCTGCTTTCCTACGTCTCTGTTGTTGGGAGCAACCTCCGAAGTTCGGGGGTTACCGTTGTCGTCGAACACTGGTCGGCACTCCATTCCAAGGTTACTTGGGACGACACCTCAGGCGCTAAAAAGTGCGAGTTGACAGTCTTCCTGGTGGCGACCACGACTTGTCCTCGCTGCCACTCTTGCTGCCACCCCATGCTTGCAGTGGATTACAGCCATGAATTCGCGACGAAGGTCTGATCACCCTTTGAATTCATGTTGCCTGCAGCCGGCTATCTGGGCTTACTTTATGGTGCGGTCGTGGGATTTGGTTTTGAGTTCGGTGCAAGGATTATGGGGCGAGGGCGGTGTCCTCCAAATCTTCACCGCTTGACCAATTTCAGGATTGGACATGTCATGAAGGCTCGATATACAGGCGTCGTCGCGAAGAGTACTTGAAGAACGGATGAACGACTCAGCGATCCTCGGTAATAGCCTGGGTCAAGGGTTACTCGTATCCGTCCCTTTTACTTGCCTACTTGCATCAGAACTCAGCCGACTAATGCTCACTGTCTCGCATCTGTCCGCCAATTACAGAACGACCAATGAAGATCGAAATTGTCGTTGACCCAGCTCGTCCGGCGCCAGCCCAATCATTGGTTTCCCGTGTTGCTCCCCCTTCCGCAACCGTGCCCGTGACCACTACGACTACGAGGGTGGCAAGGTTGGCTTTTGTCTCGACTCGGTGATTACATACCTCATTACTGCTCCAGGCCTGCTTCGCGTGGTATTCGCAAGGGAAGGGGTCGTGCAAGAAAGGGCAACAACGAGCGCCCCCCGAAAAGTGTTGCTGATCTTGACGCTGAGATGGAGGTACGTGTAGCCGACCTCGTTGTGTTGCGGTCTCTTAAGGGAAATATAGGACTACACTGCAAGCAATACGACTGCTCCTGCAGTTGCTCCTGCCGTCGCTTAAGCAGCCTGTCTTAGTTCTAGTTGTCATGTAACTTTTTCCGGCTCTGCTATTTGCGATGATGTGGTTCTCAATACTATTCCGATACCTATCTGTCTGCCGTAGTTTACATCTGCCCTGTATTGTATGTTCGTATGGTTTAAACGTTTACTTGTGGACCCTACGACTCTTTTCTGGGCATATTTGTCCCGCTTTTGGGAGTGTCGGCACAAGTCTCAGGCTTGAATTATTCCTTCAACCCTTGCCAACGATGGAAGAAGACCAACAACTGTTTGCGAACAGACCAGAGTGGGCTGACGTTGTGCCCCTCGAACAGTACGAGAGTGCCACTCCTATCGCACCGATCTTCTATACACCGGAATGTGCGTGCATACGGTAACCTCATTCGATCAAGACATCTTGAGCACCCACCCGTGATCTAGATAAAGATGCTACCAATTATTTCAGAGGCATTGTCAAGACCGGAGAAAAGAGCCCCAGGGTACTCGATCTGACAGAGAACATCATTCGTCAGAACCCCGCACACTACTCAGCATGGTGAGTATCGCCCTCTCATCTTGTCCACCCGTTCCTGACTCGGACCCGCTTCAACCAGGCAGTACCGGTATAAGACCCTCACAACCCTGAATGCCCCTCTGGACGTCGAACTGCGACTCATGGACGAACTGGCGATCCAGTACCTGAAAACGTATCAAGTCTGGCACCACCGCCGACTTCTCGTGCAGCACACCAGCGATCCGGCGCCCGAGCTTGCATTCATCACGAACGCGTTGCAAATCGATACTAAGAACTACCACACCTGGTCGTACCGTCAGTGGATCCTCGCGCATTTCAACGACCCAGCATTGTGGCGTGGTGAGCTCGCATTTATTGAACGCATGCTGGAAGGCGATCTGCGCAACAACTCAGCGTGGCACCACCGGTTCTTTGTCGTCTTCCAATCGGGTATCAGAGAGGGAGACGAGGATAGGGATGCGGTCGTCCGCAGAGAGTTGACGTGCGCTGCGTTTTGTTCGCCAGGGGCAACTGATACGACTGATAACTAATGTCCCTTCAACCATCTTCTAGCTTCACGAAGAGCAAGATAGCGGCTGCGCCCAATAATGCATCGGCCTGGAATTACTTACGGGGTGTACTAGACCATTCGAGGACGCCCTATTCGATCCTTCGATCCTTCGTCGCCCCTTTTTCTGTACCTCCATCGGAGCAACACGAGGTACCCTCAGGGGATGTGGTTGACCTCGAGGATCCCTGTGCATCTCCAGGGGCTCAGTTGCCCTGCGTCGCAGCAATTGAGTTCCTGGCGGATATTTATGAAGCGAACGGTGGAGACGATCTTATGAAAGCAACCGAAGTACGCCCACACTCCCTTTTTCTTTCTTTGGTGTTTTCCTAGTCTGGGAGCTAACCTTGTTCATTTCATGTGAAGCTCTGGAGGTCCCTTGCCCACGAACACGACACAATGAGAAAGAAGTATGTTGTCGGTTTCTTCTGAGAAATGTCACGTTCGGGAATTAAATCGACGGCCATTTATCGCAGGTACTGGGAGTATAGGATCAAAGAGGCGTTGCAGAAATCTCCGACAAATGTATGAATGGGGTTCTTCACGAGAATCATAACCCATTGTACCGTTTACTCTAACCTGACAAGGAGTTGTCGTCAAGTCATCGTTCTGGATCCCTCGCCATTCAAATGGGCTAAATCGAGCCCCGGGCCACACACCAAAGTCGTGCTGCAATCTGTCCACCAGCATCCGCAGGAACTGCCTTGCCAATTTGATAAGTATGATCTACGAGCGGAACCTTGTTTAACAAACCCTTGGCCCTTCAGTATGCTCCGCAGGGAGGTATGCTATTCCATCAAGGCTCGAGGATGCTGTTGATGTGGCCCACCGTTGACCCCTTTGCTTGCTTGCGTGCCCCGGCTTACCACATGGGTAACTCGAAGTGATAAACTAATGCCATTGTACATTGACACGCCACCCACTGGCACGGTGAACTTGATCAAAAGGTTAGCAATCTCACCAACGGCAATGCACACTGTCAGCATTACATACTTTGCTCAAATGATGCTCCCTTCCACCGGGCCGTAAAATCCCCTTAAACACGATATCGTCTCCGCACGCATAGAATCGCACTGAATTTAGCGAGCTCAGGATGTGAAAGCCAGCAGCCACTACGACCGCGCACCGGCAAACGAATGTGACAGAACAAAAGACGCAGAGCCTTGTAAGGAAAGTTACTTTCTCAGTTTCATTTTCGTTAACATGGCAGTGCCCCAGTACAAGGCAGGGCTGTGTGCAATAGGCGTCACTCCGTTCATTGCAGATGCCCGCGATGTGTGATGGCACTGGGCGACACGGTCGTTGACTCGGTCGACAGCCCTGACGCACATGAGGGCGTCAGGACGGTCTCCACACACCGCGTTACGGCAAGAGTTCGCGAGATGTTCTTTTTCCTATTCCCGGAACGTGGGCCGCCTCCAACAAGCACGCTAGTGTTACGACCTTTGGGGACTCCAACGTAACGTTCAAGGAGCGAATGAGACAAAAAATACCAAACAGCCTCAGACTTGAAATCAACGTCGATGACCTTTTGTCTCGGAATCGGCTGGGTTCTGGCGCATCAAGACTTCTGAGCCTTACCGTACACGCCGCCGGTGTAGATCATGAGTGCATGGTGCATGAAGGTCGGAGACGCGATGTCACGGTGCATCCTTAGATCCAAGTTTTTTGCTCGACAAGTACTGACACCGTGGAGGCACCGAGGTATGTAGTTCGATTTATTCAAAGATTCAAGTTTACGTTGCGCACTTAAGCTGGCATCTTCCAACAATTAACTCGAGCCAGACCAATTTTGTTTGCAAAAAGTGCTACTTACGACCGCGCTCCCATGGTGACTTTTGGGTACGAGTCGGAATTGAAGGGTCTTCGTACGTGCTGGATTCAAAGTTGATGCCTATGATTATGCTTGTTCGCTTAAATTGAGATTGCCAAGCGAAGGTGGAGATAAAAGCAGAGCAAAGTCTTACTAGTACGCGCTCCATCGTTCCATACTATGGGCGTTCGTATTTGTCAGACAATAAGCCACGATGCCAATATTAATGACCAGAGAGGTTCATGACCGTAGTATCATATTACATGTACTAGGTCGTACGCCACGACTCTACTATATTAGTATTACATAAGCTACTTCGACTCTTTGCTCTTTTATTGATCTCTTGTAACTCATATAACCTACAATCTACTCTTGGGAGTCCTGGCACATTGTTTGCAGAACTCGCTGATTGTTGCTCGGAACAGCTCAGCGGCATGCTACGTATCACTTGCCTGCGTGCTCACACCTTCCCGATTCCCTTGGGTCAGCGTAGTTGTCCTTTGACTCTTTTCTTTTTTTGAATTCTGCAACTTGAAATAGGAATTTCAAGTTCTGATGAGTGGCCAGAGTCTATATCCGAGAAAGCAAACTATAGGTCGTCAACTTGTTGAGGCTTCGTCCACGATCAACACTGGCACTGGCAGTTGGCACTGACGCTGGTATCACCCAGGTTAGTGATCAGTCTAAGCCGTCACACCGTAGAATTCGGATCATCATGATGGTACGAGGTTCCCACTGGCATCACATTTACCCTTCCTTTCTCCTCGGTTGCCATCTCTACATATCTCTTTCTCATAGCTGAACTTCATTCCATTGTCTTTGTCTGTGCTTCAATGCCTCCCCGCCTCGTGCTATAAAAGACCCCACTGATTCTTGCATCGGACTCCCAATCCTCCTCTATCCTGTTACTGGACGAACCGACAAGGAAACGACGCCACTCAGTTCTTTGCTCCTGCTGACAGTAGTATCGCCCGGCTCTCTACATATCATTCACCTGCGTGCTCGCACCTTCATTCAACGCGCAACTCATTCCGACTTCCTTCAAAAGTGGACCTGTATGTTGTTCTGTCATAGGAGGCTCCCATTACATTTACTATCCCGCCTGCTGTGCCACCGGCAATTCAATTTGCGTATCCAGCTTCAGATGATGTCTAGTGACTTCGAATTGGTTGCCACACGGGCGCGCAACCCATTGCTAGTGGCAGAATTATTTTGTTGTGTCCTCCATTTTCTTGTTACGAGTTTGTCATACGGCATTTCTGCCCCTTAGCTGGGAGGAACAATGCACACTCGCTGCCCTTGCTCGAACGTGTCGTGCATTCTCAGAGCCTGCCTTGAACTATCTTTGGCGTCGCTTGTTCTCACTCCAGCCACTTCTTCGGTGCTTTTCCGACATTGTAGACGAAACCCGGGCAAAGGTAGTAGCTGGTCACGAATTCTCAAGCAATATCTATTATTCATTCCATTGAACAGACCCCTCGGGCTGTCATCAACCGGTACTCTCCCTGCATTCGGGAACTTACCTTGGGAAACGACGATTTATCTTTGTTCTTTCTGCAGTCTGCAAATCTTGTCTTACCCAACCTTAAAGTGTTCAGATTGGGAGACTACTTCATCGGTCGCCCTGCCTGGGAGCAGCGCGGGATTGCAGTATCGTCCGTTTGGCCGTTGCTTACTTCTAAGCTCGTTGACCTGGAGGTTGAATTGGATTACGGGGATAACCCGGCTCTTCAGCAATTTCTGGAAAAATGCTTCCTCTCTTGTCTCAATTTGCACTCGATCAAGGTCTGGAGATTTTTAGGCAGCTCCTTACCCACAGCTGTCACACAGGTGCTTTCGCGCCTCATTTGTAGTCATGCGAACTGGCAGCATGTCGAGCTCTCTCCTCTCGACAATGTTGCATTCAAACATCTTGCGATGTGTTCCAGGCTCCAGACCGTTCACTTGTCGCTTGCTCATGAGACGTTACGAATGGATGTGACTTACTTTGGACCTACAGACACCCCATTCCGCGGTGCCACAAAGCTGTGTTTACTGCTAAGGGATAACCTGAATTTTGTTACGCACCTCCTACGCCCCCATGACCAACGGTTTCGTGCTTTCACGGTTACACTTTCCCTGACCCAAACCACGCCTACGGAGGTATCCAATTTCTTTGCGGCGGTTGCGTCCCCTCAGCGCATAAATTCACTCCAATCATTCGAATTCGAACAGGGTTATCCAGCCACACCTGTTCCAGATCAACAGGTCTCATATGGGACCTTTCGCCCCCGCGCATCTCTCGCGCATCTCCGCGAACTGGTCTTGGATTTGGTCCACCCGATCTCTTTGGATGACGATGACTTTAAAGCATTGATACGGAATTGGCCTTTTCTTGAAGTCCTGCAGTTGTCGTGGGTGTACGGAGGGTACCCTGCCAAGTTGATCACCTTGAACGGGTTTTTATCGCTTCTTGTGTCTTGCCGAAACCTCAAGTCAATTAGACTATCGTTGGATGCGAGGCAAGTCCCGAGTGCTGCATGCGCGGACGCCTGGAGTCCTTCGGTCACCAAACTCATATTTCAAGACTCCCCGATTAGAGACCCAAAACTAGTTGGTCAATTCTTGGTCAATCATCTACCACAAATAGAACAATTGGTTTCAGAAGCGCATGCCAACGGTGCCGACGTCCCTCCGCGCCGGTTTCGGGCATATGAGCAGATGTGGAAACGAGTTAAGAAATACGTAGTAGAGAGGGCTGTTGGCCGTGCTTATGCGGACTCCTTTGAATGGTGTCACGTAGTACAGACTGGGATCCCCACAAAAATTAAGATAGACGTATATATCCTATGGATGTCAGGTTCAACGCCAAAGTTGCCATCGCATGACTAAATCTTGTTCGACGACTGCCAGGAGAATGTTCATATTCATGAACAGACTCCCTCGTCGGGGTCTAGACACGGTAACCCAGTCCACTGACAGTCTAGTTCCATTAACGCCTCAAAGATCTTTCTTTCATCTCGTTCCCGGGAACTATCATTCGCGCAGGTGTCTCTCAATAACTTTTTTTGGCACGGGCAATCGTCTCGGTCATTTCCTCCACGATTGACCCCCACTCGTTGCTTTGGCCGATTCTCATCACAGACCGTGATGAAGGAAAAGCTGGCACCTTGACAAGCTTTTTCAGCACGAGCAGCGCTGGGCCTTGCGGGAAAACGTTACTCGTCAAACACCTGCAAACGTAGGCCCATCACTGGTAAGCCTTTGTTTGTGGGGCCGCCCCCAACAACGTCCCGCGTATATCACGGTCAGAGACAGGATGTGGTCCACCAAACTTGCTTTTGTCAAATGAATACTGAACGGTTATCTGTGTAGCAGCTCGGCGTTGCACCCCAGGTTCCATCTCCGAGTCGTATTGCAGCTGGGTGCCAAGGGGTACTGATGGGAGGGCCTAAGGGATGTGCTATCTGCAGGACTGGCTATTTCTTTGCAGGCGCAGCCTAGGAACCACTATAGGGCAGAGATCTCACTGACCGTCTTTCTCTTCTCCAAATCCTACTTTGATAAACACCCGGATAGCGACTATTCATGGAAGTTTCATTCCAGTTGGCCTCAAATGACTTGCAATTGAATGCTTGGCAGATATCTACGCAGTCCACGACTCGGAGGCAGATGATTTCATGAAAGCGAGTGGCGGCCTGCTTTTGCTCGCTTGGTGATAGTCACGTTTGTCCGAGCTCACCTTGTGTTCCATTTCATGTGAAGAAGCTCCGGAAGCCCTTGCGAACCACTTATCCTCTTAAGAGTTTTCTGGAATCACTTTCGGCAATTAGTTTGACGCCCTTTCATTGTCGGGTATTACGACCGACAATGAAAGAAATGTCACAAAGATCTCATTGAATGGATGGCATTGCGTACGCTCACCTTTCAAGGAACAATCCTGGTGCGCCAGTGCCAAAGTCCGTTTGAAATGCATTCGTCATGTCCGTTTGTCCAAGTGGGCTAAATCGAGACCCTGGCATGATAGACCACAGTACCTACATACTAAAGCCGCGCTGCAACCTGCCCATTCCCGTCCATCCTCACCACGATTTTACCAAATTGACTGGCATGCTTCATAAGCTCGAAGCCCTCTTCAGCGGACTCTAAGCCCTCCAGCACGTGGGAGACAATAGGGACGATGGCATGTTCTGCAATGAAATTCGTCGCATCGACGAGGTCTTGATGCGACCCCATCGTCGACCCTGTTCATTCCTTGCACATCAATACAATCCGGGATTACCACATAAAAAAGCTGGAGACGATACGAACCAATAAGCTGCTGGTGTTTCAACACTTCACGCATCGTGAATTTGATGACAGGGTCGGCAGTCCTGAGCAGGCAGAGATACGACGTGAGTATCAAGGACGAGGGGTGTATACGTGAGTGAGGGACACGTACATGCCATAGATGACGACTCTTCCACCTGGCTTAAGCATCTTGTTAACTTGTCCCATGATATCGCCTCCACCCGAGTCGATCACGGAGTCGAGCTGAACCGACCCGCCGCGTTTCTCAAGTAACTTGGCGAGCTGACGTGGCCAATCCGCTAAAACAGTGAGTCAACAACGTGGGGTCCAAAGCAAGGAAACTTCGAAGGCAAGGCGAGCGAGGAACCACACCTGACTTGTAGTTGACACCGCCAGCGGCACCAAGGGCAACCGCCTTCCCCAGTTTATCCTCACTCCCGCTCGTAACGAAGACGGTGGCGCCTTTGGCAAGGCAGAGTTGGAGTGCAATGAGCGCGACACCCCCGCCGATGCCTGTGATGAGGACGTTGTGGCTTTGTGCGACGCGGGCGTTGGCGATCGCGGCCCTGCAAGTGCCAAGGCGGCGAAAACCAGAGTGTGTCACCGTATGATCCATGCACCATCGAGCCATGGACGCACCTCCAAGCCGTTAACCCTGCCACAGGCCATGCGGCCATATGCACGTCGTCGAGGTGGTCTGGCGAACGAATCACCTGATCCCGCTCGACAACGACGTAGTCTGCAAAGGTACCTAGTGGGGGGTATTTCCCACCACCAAGGATGCCAAACGTGGACCTGGAGACACGGAACGAGGATTTGAGTCAGTCAGTCTTTGACGACTTTGCCAGCTCCGCCACCACTGGCTAGCAACTCACTCGGGTTCTGGCGCATCTGGACTGCTCTCCCAGCCTCGCATGGGTGTAAGGAAGACGCGGCGGTGTAAGAGGGGATCATGAGGGTCTGCAGATGCGACGACCGTCCCTGAATCGAGAATTCATGACCGTTGTCAGTCCGACCCTTGACGACTGCCTGAGTTCAAGGTCAAGCCGCGCACCTGCACCATCGGCGCCAAATGTCGCTCCCAATGCAATACCCGGATACTTTCCATGGCGAATCCAAAGCTAACAAGGGATTCAGAATTTGGCTCGCCGTCAAGAGAAATCTCACCCACATCTCTGTGGTTGAACGCCACGGCCCCCATCTTGACCAGCACTTGACCACTCTCCAAGGGCGGTGTAGGACGTTTCTCTATCACCGCGTCATGGTAAAGAGGCTTTCTCCCTGGGGGAGACTTCTTCACTACCAGCGCGCGGGTTTCCTTAGGTAGTCGTCCTGCCATCAGTTTACAGTCGTGAACAACCCAGTCGGACTAATGATATGACTCCGGGCCGCCAAGGGCCGCAATTGTATTCAACAACTACTCAAACAAATCGACCACCCCACGTCTCGGAGACGTCACTGCAACGACCTTTCCTTCAAAGCTAAGTAGACCCCCTCCTTTCGTGGCGACCACATCACTCTCCGACGCCCTCAGCGACACTCCCAATAACTTTTCGACGTTGGTCGTTGCCATGTTGAAAGCGTCCTCTATGGAGATCACGCCACCAGAATCGATGGACGCCTGTATATGCAACAATGTCGTGTCATGACACATGCACTGAATCTTACAGTGATTTGACTCACCCAAGCAGCGTCCCATCTCAAGTTGCGCGCAGCCCAACCCGACATTTGCGCTTCTTCTTCAACGCCCTGGTGTCCAATACCGACAGTGACCCCATGAGCAAACAACGTCGTCACGAGACTTTGGTTCGTGATAGGCGGTCCTTGAATACTAGAGTACGATCCCACGTATCAAACCAAACGTTCACAGATTCAACGTGAACTACTCACAGCCGGCGACCCTCCCAGGTGAGCGGGAACGGTCTTGGGGGCGTGACGATAACACCCACATTCGCGGCGGCCAACTCGGCAGCTACGAGGTGTGCTTCGCCTGCACCGACGAGCGTCATCTTCATCGGCGTTCTAGAGATCACTTCAACCTCTTGCTTGAGTTTCACCAGGCTGGCAATGATGTCGGCGTTTTTCACGTTGATGACCAATGGCAACTCTCCCTGCACGCGCTCGGTTAGATTCCACGCGCTCGAGAGAAAAGGTAGGGGGCGCACCTTGATGACTGCCTCAAATGATGCACCTCGCTGGCCTACGTACGGCCCCAACAAAAGGCGACGGAGTGCCGCGATCTGTGTGCTTATGCTTGGTCCTCCATTCCGGTGTAAGACTGCGACATGAACGGCAGTGACATCGTTGAGCACAGCTTCCCTCTCCAACTTGTGTTTTGCGCCAAGAGAGAAATGTGTGCCCAAACCACCCAATAAACCGAACGAGATAGGTGATGTGATCGCGGTTGAAATTCCGGACCGATACGCAAGCCTTTGAATGAGATTATTAGCACATATCCAGCACATGCGTTAGAACGACAGCCTCACAGAGCATCCCGAGTACCAAACATGAGACCGTCCACGGCACGAATGATGCTGCCTTCACCCAGGACTGCCGGAATGTCTCCTTCCAGGGGGTCCAGCACAGCACCATCCGAAGTACTCGTCTCCATCGCAATCTCTTGAAGACCAAGCGCGGCTCCTACTGATACAAGAGCGGGAGCGAGAGAGCCACCCTCCAAATCGATGATTGTCACCCGTTCGCCATCGACAAGATAGGTGCACTCTCCCATTGAACCCGCACAGACGATCTTCCCGTTTTCAACCAAGACGACACCTTCGTCACCAACATCGCGTGTCTGGAACACCGAGTGAACCCCGGATTCGTCTCTTTTCCACATGGTGGAAATATTCCGGAACAGAATTCCGCCAGAGGTGACCGAATTTGCCTCGAGAGGAGGTAACCCGACGAAATTAATAGCAGCTTGTGCTTCCTCGTCAAAGCCTGGCGTTATCGGGGCAACCTGCTTTTCATATTTCTTTTTTACAAACGATTCTTCAAGTTGAGGTATTCCATCGATGAATACTTGTACTGGGGTAGCACCGAGCGCCAATGGATGGCTATCCCAGATGACGAGATCTGAGATACTCTCATTGAGGACTGAGCCGGTTTACCATGACCGCTCATGACTCACCTGCATCATAGCCTGAAAAATCCGTAAGTAAAGCATACATCGTCCTTATGCAAGTTGACATGCCTTCCTTGATGTAACCAAGACGGTGATCAAGTCCGATCACTTCTGCAGCATTCGTCGTGACAGATGCAAGCGCGGCGTTGGTAGGAAGCCCATAATAGTGCGCTTGTTGCGCTTCATGCAAAAGCCATCGAGAGTGAATACCTGGGTGGTCACTCTAAGACGATACGATACGGTGTCAACATCACTTCCCGATCATAGACAAAGATACTTCACCTTCATAACTACTTTAATGCCTTGTTCGTTTAGGATACGAGGCGCGAATTCTGAGTGGCGGTAAGCTTCACGCTTGTACCTGATTGCGGTTAGCTTCGACACCCCAATGTAGGACCTGGAATTCTACCTTGAAAACGATGCAAACATAGCAACAGCAGGAGGATGTTCTGAAACAAAAATCAGTTTCTGAGTTACGGAACGAGAATTGGACATACCATAGGCCTGCTTGAGGACGCCAGGAACCAGGTAAGCCTCATGGGCATGATGAAACGCGGCCACGGGGAACTGAAACTCGTTGGAGAGCTGCAAGAACGATCATCATCCCATCCTGGACAGAGCACCGGCTACTACGTACCCTCACGAAAGCGTCAAAGTCGACAGCTTCGTAGCAATGTGTTTGAACCTACGGGGTGTCAGTTCATCCGAGGATGTCATCCTAATAGTTACATTCACTTTGACTTTCCCCCTCAAGATATCTACGAGGGCTTCCCACTGCAAGTCCTCCGGAAACTCGCCTAGTCCTTCCCATTCATCAGCAAACACTCTCGTGCAATACTCGTCTTGCTGAGCCTTGATTTGGCGTGCCCGCTCGTAACTGTTCATATGAGCTCCTGAGGTGTTCGAAGTGAGACGCCGTGGAGACCTCACGCTTCACGATATGACCATACGGTATCCATTCTTGTTCCTGAATAAGTTCTTGCTACAATTAAATGTTGAGCGGCGTGGAGAGAGAGGGAAAGATCACGATGCTCACAAGGGTTCTCTCCTAGTAGCACATATGCCGTCAATGGACATATGCGACGATATCCAGATACTGGTACCCACCGCAAGCATGTCTATAGAAACACATTAGCCAAGCTGATCAAGTTCAGCAAGAATGAACAAGGAACATACTTCATATGACGCCAACGCGGCGGTACATCATAATCAACGCCAGTTCCATTCAGACCATAAGGTGCGTCGACTAGCAGTGACGATGGTGTCCTTTCGTTCGTCGGGCGCAGTTTGATGGCAAAAGCTTGACCACCTGTCAATGAGAGAAGGGCGTTGTTAATCCGACAGAACGCTCAAATGACGTCGAAAAGACTACCAATCGCATTCGCAGACCCAGGGAGAATGAGCGACGTGGTGACCCCGCCTGCAATACCGAGTGCATAACTCTCGTCGTGCGTGTTCAACCCATCGAGAGAACGCAACCACGGCAATGTGAGACCTTTGCGTGAGTTGCTATCATCGGCCCCGTCAAGTGCCGGGGACGAACCGACCGCGATGTGAGAGTGGACGTCGACGATGCTGCAAGTTCACGCAACCGAGAGCATGTCGACTTTGAGCGGCGAGGCATTCGAAACGAAAACGAGGCATGGTCTACTCACCCTGGCGTCACCCATGCACCCTGTATATACACACATGAATACGTTGTGCATTTCGTCGTTGGACAATCCTCACCTCAGCGTCGATCTCAATGAGATTGCTCCTGCCGAACAAGACGTCTGCCAAGTCCCCAACGCCTTTGATCAGCCCATTCTCCAATAGTACATTCCCATGGACCTCCTCCCCTCCCAAGCCAGTCCAGATAGACGCATTGCGAATGAGAACCGCCCGCGTCCCTGGCTCGTACCGGTCCGAGTGGGTACGATCGTTGAATCCGGGAGGAGGCGCCGGTTTGACGGACAAGGCACGACATTTTGTGAAGGTGTCCGCGGCGTGAAGTGGTACGCGAACGCGGGACCGTAGTCGTGGATGACCGATTGTATCAGAGAGAAGGACAAGGTCGATGGAGAGATAAAGGGATGCGAGGACGAACACCGCCAACACGGACCAGACGCGCTTGCTCGGTCGACGTCGCAACCTTGGCGGTTCCATAGGTGAACTCAAAGTCTTCTCCATGGTGAGCAGAGACCTACAGGCCTGGGGGAAACGCGAGCGGTAGTTAATAAATCTCGCACGCACATTGGACTAGCAAAAGACGTTCCCACAACTAGTACTATTAATATCTACATCAGTCTGACTATCCTACTGTGGCGTAGACTATCATTGAAGTCGGCAGTTACTTGATCATGCTGGCAAACTCTTGGACTCATCTCGGGTGAAGTCGAACGGTCACTCCGAAGGCCATGGTGCCGATAAAATGACCAAGCCGCCGTGGAAAGAGAAAATGGAACATGACAACACGCATCGCCAAATGAACATTATTTCCGATACAATTGTCCTTGAATCAGAGCGACATTGAACATTGCTGATATTCCGAGACACAAGATCTATAATGCTAGAGAGGTCAACAAATTACGGGTGAGAACACTACGGTCGAATGTTGAATGATACGGATAAAAAATAGCCGGTCCGAAAATATGTTCAGAAAGGAGCGAGAAGCATCTTTCTGGGGTCTTCGATGTAATCACGGACCTTGACTGTGAATGGGAAAGAAATGCATCAGCGCGCGAAAAGTAAAAGGTACATCCACTAACCGAGGAAAGTGACAGCTTCCCGACCATCAAGAAGACGGTGGTCATACGTAAGGGCAACGACCATTATTGGTCGGATCACAATCTGTCCATCCACGACAACGGGTTTCTCTTTGATAGCGTGCATACCGAGCACGGCAGATTGTGGGAGGTTGATTATGGGAGTGCCGTATAGTGAACCAAAGACACCACCGTTGGAGCTGGACACCTGGTATTAGCTCCAGTACAATCCACCAGAAGAATGGACTGACATGGTGAATGTACCTCCGGCCATATCCTCAAGAGTAAGCTTGCCGTATCTAGCCTGGGAGAACTGTGAGCC